>LPNX010029724.1:368871-427387 GCA_001517045.1 Pseudotsuga menziesii
TCCCCCAAAGAATTTTTTTTTTTAAGGTATTTGGGGGAGGTCCTTAAAAATCCCCATCAAAAGTATAAATTTGAGGACTTTTGGGGAGATTTTTAAAAACACCCCACTAAAGGTGGCTTGCAGTGGTTTTGATAAATCCCCTCGCCAAAAGAATATTTTAAGGTATTTGGGGGCAGTCCTTAAAACCCCCCATCGAAAGTATAATTCTCATGAATTTGTGGAGGGGGGGGGGGGTGTTGTAGAAAGACCCCCCCTAAAGGTGTCTTACAATTGTTTTGCTAAATCCCTCCTCCACAAATTTTTTTAAGCTATTCGGGGGCGGTCCTTAAAACCCCCCCTCAAAAGTCCTGAGAATTTGACTTTTGGGGGCGGTTTTTAAACCCCCCCAAAAAAAACTCGCATGATGGATAGTTTTCCTCGACGTCGTGAAATACTATAGGGCCCTACACATTGAAAGATGAGTATTAAAAGGAGGTGGAGATATCAGATCGTGAAGGATTTTGCAATGGGAACATGCTGTAGGATAGAAAATATGTGGATCGTGAAATATGGTAGGATCCACACCAGTGCACGGTCCAGATTCCTTGTAGCCTCATATATACATATGAAATGTTTTTCACAATGCAAAGATGCGAGGGTGAAAACGAATATGGAGCTTGCGAAATGCGGATAAAGTGATATCTAGATGAACGATCTAGATCTATTTGGGTACGGATCTACGACTTAGATCCTCTTTGCAAATAGAAGATGCCCACTATGAAGGTGTATTTCAAATCGCAGAATCAGTAAGGAAACATGAAATCAATGGTTAAAAAGGATCCATGATGAGATCGATGGATGATATATAATTTCAGAATTCGAGTTGCACAGAATTTAATGGCAATGATATAATTAAGGGAGAATAACGAAATCAAATTAGCACAAAAGATTAAAGGTAAAAAACAGATTGGGTAGAAATGGAAGGCTGAGAAATGTTTCGATTAGCAAAGATGCAAGAGAGTTAAGAATATGGAAAATTATAAAAGACTATATATTAGTTTATTCGCTTGCATTGGTAGAAGAAGAAGAAATATAGTACAAAAGGATCCATTTCCTACAACATCCATCAACCAATTGTTAAACACCAGTTAGTTCCTTTTTCCCCCCATGAAAATTTGTATAAAGGGTTCAAATGGAAAATATAGAAACTCAGGGATTAGGGTATCAAAAAGTAGAAGAACTATTGGAGGATAGGAATGTTAATGTTTTTGACCCTGTCCTTTTAAATGGACCTATTAAAGCTGTGAATCAGAAGTTGAATTTTCTAAGGGACCAGGTAACAAACCTTAATAACATCTATCAATCCTTTTTTCACCTTTTTTCTAATAAAAAAACCCCTAGTTTCCTGGAATTTGTGGAATGGTGGGTAAACAACTATTCTTTGTCAGAAAGAGTCATAATGAACCTCGATCGCTACACCATTGTGTCCTATTAATTCCTCAGTTGTTAGGAAAACCTTGTCTGTCCCTCAAGAGTTTACCTTAAAGGATAAAGATTACAATGAATATTCTATACTCCGATGTTTTAAGGAGTCAACCATTGAGAGAAAGCAATTTTTTAAGATATGTTTCAAGCTAGAAGATGCGTCATCCAACCCATCATTCCTAGTCAACGCATCCCTGTTTAACAAAGAAACCAAGTTTGTACTAACCATGTTATGTCAATTTTTGGGTCTAGTCAAAGATAAATACATCCCTGAAACCCTTATGAGTCTTCTCTTCATTTTAAGCACTTTTCTTGTTGAGTCAGACGAACCCAGTCAGTCATTACAAGTTTCATGCATTAAATTTGATGAGTTCTTTGCTGAAAATATTCATTCTCAGCTAATGAACTTCCACAAGACCAAAACTTTTAGGTTCCAGTCATATCTATTGAAGATGTTCCTTTCTTTCAACAAGGATAATCTATAGCTACCAGAAATGGTATTAATAGATGAAATGTATAGGGATTATACCAAGTTCATGAACTTCCTTATGATATAAATTTATGCTTCCATTTTCCAAAAGAGGCTTCCCTAGGTACTTCCAGAGATGTGGGATCTATTGTAAGCTTATATAGAAAAGACAACAAGAGATTGGTTCATGTCTGAATATGGAACATTGATCAGATTGTATGGTTTAACTCAGCCACTTTACATGTTACCATCCTTACTGGCTCCAAGAGTTTTCTCAATGGAGTTCATCAAACAAAAGTTGTTCGTAGAGAGTGAACACTTCCTAAAATATAAGAATTCCACTGACATCAAATACCCTTGGGGTGTAGGTCCATTCACCATCAAGAATAAGGGTGATTTTCCAGTGGTGGAAGGTTTACTTAGAGAGTTAGTATTTGAGACAGAAATCATAATTAACTATGAACCTCACCAGGTTATCTCAAACAGGAGAAAGGATCAAAAGATAAATCCTTATAAACACGAAGAGGTTGTGGGATTGCCAGAAGATGCTAACTGGTCTAATTACCGAAAGGAGGCCCCAAATATTGTTTTCTTAGATGAAGATCCAAGCTCTTGTATAGGAGATGTTGTCTCTTTATTGTATGATATATCCAATTTGGTTGTTTCAACCAAGAGCGTTACTCCATTGGCCAGTAAATCAAAAGGAAAGAATAAAAGATATTTTCCTAAGGCAATGGATATCGATGAGGAGGACACTGCTGAAACTCCCAAAAGGAAGAAGGTTGAAATTGAAGGAAAACTTGTCCTAGATATAGTTGTAGACAAAGGTAAAATGAAAATGACGATAGCATGCCCTCCATTTGAGGTAAAAGAGTATACATTTGCAAATAGCACTCTTGTTAGTTCCTCCTCCCTATCAAAGAACAAAGCACATTTAGTGGATAAATACAAATGCATCAAAGACATAACTTCACAAGAGACTATGAAATTATATTCTGAAGTAAGAAATATTTCTAATAAATATGTGTCTTTGGTTTTAGTCAAGGATTATGTCCAAAACACTCTAAACTTGGCCTTGGCAAGCAAGAACAAAGTTGCTGAAGTAAAAATGAACCTGGATGATATCCCCATACCTGACATGATTCATCTACAAAAGAAAATAGGAGATATATTGTTTACTCACTTGCTGAATATCACTCTAGAATTATCCAAGTTAAAGACCCTCAAAGGTAAAATTAAGAACCAATTGAGGCAAGAAAAGGTGGAAAATAAGGCCCACCAAACTCAGATACAAAAGCTGCAAACTGAGTTGCTGGTTGGTGGAGGCCAATCTAATAAGGGAGATGGTATCCAAAGGTTGTTGGATGAGAAAGAAAAAGAGATTTGGTTATTGAAAAAGAATATTCTCATACCTTCCACCCAACTAATATAAGGTCCTGAACTAGCTAAGATAGAAAAATAAATGGAGAACCTGAATAATCAGCTCATTGATTGTCAAGCAAAATTATTGAAGTTTGTTGATAAATAAAATTAATGGAAAAAATACATGGCCTTGGTAGTAGAAATTGAGAAATCCATGAAGGAAAAGTTAGAAGAAATGGAAATAAAGTTGCAAGATAAAGAAAAGGAGCTATAATTGAGGATCATTCCTCATGTGTTTGGATCTAGTGAACAGGGAATAGTCAAGGCTATGTCACAGGAAAGTCTTAAAGAGTTGGAAATCACTGGTTTGAAGAACCAAAATAAAAATTTGGAGGACATAGCTTGAAAGAGAGAACTAGAAAGGAATAAATTGTAAGACAAATGTAAGCAACTGGTGGATAAGAAAAACAAATTGACAAAACAGGTTACAAGACAGTCAGCCTTACAAGGAGCAAAACATCTCATTCGAGATGTACTGATAGCAGAAGTAGACAAGCTCAGTCCTTATTTAGATTTTATTCTTGATAAGTATATTGTTGAACAAGCTGCTAGAAAAAATGTCTTGACGGTAAAATAGGTGTTAAATAAGAAGCCTATTGACACAGCTAATAATGCAATCAAGTTTTTGAACAACTTGATAGAACAGGAAATAAATAAAGAAAATATCCATGATAGGGTTTTGGTTATCAAATGGGAAAGGAAAGTGGTAAATAAATATCATCATTTAAAAACAATTGAAGAAAAAATTGATGTCATGCATCATCAAATCAAGGAATTCATTGAACTGTATAATCCTTTATTTATAAGAGGACTCCCTTTCTTCTGGGAAAAGAAAGGAGGAATGTGGCCTCAAAAATAATATAGTGACAGGTTAATCAGTTGCATATTATATCACAAATAGTTTGATCACATGCATCATCAATCCTTGTCTAGAAAAATAGTGATTGATAAATTAACTGTAGATTTCAAGATGTTGTTTGACTTCAAATCCATATGTACAAAATTTCCATAGTTATCTTATGTTGAAAATGTGGAGCTCATCGTAATGGCGAAGGAGATGATCAGTCTAGATCTGCCAACTACTGATCAATCAAAGCTAGTTGATAACTATGGGAAAAGTAAATACATGTTGCACCAATAGGAGTCCTCTATTGTTACCTCGGGGTCCAGCGGAGGAATCTTGGATAGTTTTTGAAATTTTATGGATTAGGGATGAGGACTGGTGTGCCACATTTGGAGTTGTAAACATTTTACATTTATTAATAAAATTTTACACTGTTAGGTGTAATCTATATGGTGAATTCTACTATTTAAGGCATATGAATTATGTATTTGTTGCATTCAATTATGTATGGTATATTATTGTTCTGTTGTAATTGGTTTTTCTTTTCGAATAAATTTTTCATTATATATGAAATTTTTAAGTTTGAAACGATAATATACATTTCCTAGCATGTTGGTGATTGTGAAGATGCTTCTATATTGTTTTCAAACTGTCTGAAAAACATCTTATTATAGCCTTCTAGATATGGTTGGATGCACCATACAACACTCTAGAGATCCACACTCTTATAATATTTTTATCATCATCCTATGAGATGTGGATGGAATTTACCTAAGGCCAATTATGCATATTTTACCAATAATTCCATACTTGGACAATTTTTTATCTTCTCCTAGGCTTCGTCTAATTTCCCTAAACCATATTTTTGGCAGGTCCATAAATTCTTCTTCAGAGTCTCTTTGGACAAACTGAGACCATGGTTGAGTAGAGAAAACATCAGCCTACAATATACCCATGTGGTGTAGGCATTTTCTTCAATACACAATTTGTGGCGAGCATCCTCTTAAGGCTACTAGGACCAATATTCCAAAACTTAGCCAATTTCCTGATTTTAACTAATTTGTCGTATTTCTCTAGAACGATGTCATAATGCAATGATGATTTCAAATTCATTTCACATAATCATATATGCCATGCCATGCCATGTTAGCGTCATCCTTAGTGAACAAAATCAACCTTTATGTGGGCATCACTTATCCCCTTTAAAATAATTAGGCATTTTTCCTTTGTCTTTAGTATGCAAAATAACATTTTTCTTCTATTTTGGAAGGTTGATATTTTCCTTATCTAGTCATCATAATATAAAAAAAAGAGCATGGATAGATATGTATTTAAAAAATGAACATGACCATATCATCTAATGAACTTTATCATCTAGGAACATCTCTTTCGAGCATTTCCAATTGGTCTCTCAAACTCTTTGTCTAACACTTAACCAGTTCTTTTCAAACACTAGGTCACGAAGGTGATTTCATTTTTCCTCCAAATTTGGTGAGTGAGATTCCCAATGGGTAGAGTTTAACAAGGTGAATCTAGAAAGACTGCTTTCATCTTCTGGAGATTCTTTCTCTCTCCTCAGTAGGGATTTTTCTGGAGCAGTGCAAATATGGTTGAGAGGCAATTTTGGCAGATTTAAATCTTCTTACTGAAAGCATTTTTGGTAAAGATAATTATATGGTTGGATGCAGCATACAAGACTATAGAGATCCACACTCTCATAATATTTTTATCGTCATCCTATGAGCTGTGGCGGGCATTTCCCTAAGGCCAATTAGGCATATTTTACCAATAATTCCATACTTGGACATTTTTTATCTTCTCCTAGGCTTGGTCTAATTTCCCTAAACCATAGTTTTGGCAGGTCTATAAATTCTTCTTCAGGGTCTCTTTGGATAAAATGAGACCATGCTTGAGTAGAAAAAACAACGGCCTACAATATCGCCATTTGGTGTGGGAATTTTCTTCTACAAACCATTTGTGGCAGGCATTTTCTTAAGGCTACTTGGACCAATATTCCCATACTTAGCCAATTTCCCGATTTTCACTAATTTGTCGTATTTCTCCACAATGATGTCAATAGTGCAAAAATGATTTCAAATTCATGCCACATCATCATCTATTCCATGCCATGCCATGTGGGAATCATCCTTAATGCAGGAATCACTTAGCCCCTTTACAACACTTAGCCATTTTTTCTGTCTTTAGTATGAAAAATAAGATTTTTATTCTATTTTCACAGGTTCATATTTTCCTTATCTAGTCACCATAAGAAAATAACCAAGAGAATGGATAGATATCCATTTCAACAATGAACAAGACCATATAATATGATGAATGTTATCATCAAAGGAACACCCCCTTGTGAGCATTTCCAAGTGGTATCTCAAACTCTTTGTCTAACACTTAACCAGTTCTCTTCAAACCCTAGGTCACCAAGGTGATTTCATTTTTCCTTCAAACATGGCATGTGATATTCCCAATGGGTAGAGGCCAACAAGGTGAATCCATCAAGACCACTTTCATCTTCTGGAGCTTCTTTCTCTCTCCTCAGTGGGCATTTTTCTAGAGCAGTGCAAATATGGTTGAGAGGAACTTTTGGAAGATCAATATCTTCTTACTGAAAGATGTTTTGGTCAGGCTAATGATATGTTTGGATGCACCATACAACACTCCAAAGATCCACACTCTTAGAATATTTTTATCATCGTCCTATGACCTGTGGCGGGCATTTCCTTAAGACTAGTTAGGCATATTTTACCAATAATTCCATACTTGGTCAGTTTTTGATCTTATCCTAGGCTTGGTCTAATTTCCCTAAACCACAGTTTTTGCAATTTTTGCAGGTCTAATTTCCGTAAACCATAGTTTTTGCATGTTGAGCATGGACATGAGTAAAGCAATCCAAAATTTGCTTGCTTCAGTAAAATGACTTGCTTCTTATTATTCCTCTTTTAGCATTTTTAATATTTCTAATTTTTTACTTGATACTTTCTTCGTTAGAATTTTTTTTAACTTATATCCCTAATATTGTTTTTTTAAATTTCTAAGCCAATGTGTGCATTTCCTTGAGGGACTCAACCCTAATTTGTAGTTTACAGTTTTGGCAGTGATCTAATTTTCTAAAATTCTAAATGGCAGATTTTCATTTTCCCATACCTCAACCTTTCTTACACGTGTTGAACTAATTGAGTGTCAAATACATCATATAATATTATAAATGTTTAAATGCTAGTTTTCTCTTTTCCATACTTGTCATATTCTGAACTTTCAATTGAGTGTGAAATTTTTCACTTAACAAGGAAAAAAATTTCTACAAATTTATAAACCATCAAATTCTATGATTCGATGAACCTGAATCGAGTTGGATTCTGACAGCATTGAGAATGATTGCATCACCTAGATGTGAACTTATCATTTCCTTGTGATTAATATTTTTTCCCACCTTTCAATTATTCGAAGGGCCAACATAGTACACATACCCAGATTTGGTTTGACCCCATGGATTCCTTCCTAGTAGTTGCAGTCAATTACCAATCATGATGCTTCTTATGGAAGATTGATAAATAGGTGCCACTGTTATCAGTAGGATATGTATTGACAACATTCTCTATGTTCGTTATTTTTTTTCTAGTATGGCCATAGATGTGTGGAAATTTGAGTTCACTGATAATATGAGTGAAATGGGTAGAATTGTAAAGAATTGCAAATAGTCTCATTCGATTTCGATGGATTTAATTGGAAATTCCATTCCATATTATTATTTTTATGTTTGTTTGGTAGTCCTTTCCCATCACTCAATGAATTATTTCTTGCACTGATTTAGTACCCTATCCCTCTTCAACAACCCAAGAATTCCCTCTCGATGGCACAGCAGGATTGATTTCTTCAATTCCAGCTTTTAATTTCTCCATACCATATGGGTATTGCATGTTGTGTTTCGCTGAGCCATTTTTGTCTTAGCATTTCTCTCTTCCTTATCATTTTATTCTTTCATTGGTATTTTCCTTTTATTCTTACGATATGGCTCATGCAATGTGTATCATTGTTATAATTATTATCTACTCACATCTCCCAACTAGATAACTGGAATGCAACTTGTTCTTCCAATCCCTTTCTACCCTTGGTGTTGAAACATGTCCACTTCAACCATGTTTTCCCCCCTGTGTTGCACTATCGTGTTATCCTTGTTCCACAGTAGTTGGTATATTTGTTTGAAGCCAGGAAAGCACATCAGAGGACTGGTTGGCTCGTGGGTGAATCGACATTTCAGTTTCACTCTAATGAAATCCACTTGTAACATGGTCAATCCGACACTTGAGGTCTATAAATAGAATTTAATAAGTATTAGGGAGAGTTATTATTGAAGGATTTGTTTGATGTTTTTGATTCAACTATAAACTAGCCCTCTTCTCTGTAATGAAAGCATAATATAATAATAAATGCTCTTGGGCCCAATTAAAACTTTTTTGAGTGTCGATCTGGTTATATTTTTGCATTATCTCTAGTTTTTTCCTGGAAATGTATTATATCTATTATGTTCTCATTTATTTTTATTTTTTAAGGAACGATTATTATTTATATTATAATAAAAAGGATACAGATGATACAAACTTGCAGAGCCATGAGACTGGTTTCCAAAAAACTATACAATTCAACCTTTTTTCTAAGTTGTCCTTGTCATGCCAAAATTCTATAAATACAAGATTTACTAGAGAAACTATGATGCATGTGAACAAGAAACCAGCATTTACAGTTGTTATGTTCTCATTTCAAATGTTGGATGCATTCTTATTTCACAATAGAAGTTTAATTTATGTCTGAAATTAAAACTAGACTAGTATAATTATGTTTTTGTAAGAAAAATTCCAAATTTCATGCCTAGAGTGTACTTCGATTGGAATTGGTGTGCATTTTTAGTTCTGGCCATGAAAAATTGGAAAATACTATCAAATGTTGTTTTGGTTGACTTGGATTTTACTGTAGATCATATAATTTACAGAAATGAGTACAAGAGTTTGTGGAAAAGGTTGGTCTATCTATGTTTTTTTCCTGGGAAAAAAGGCATGATTTTATATCATCTAACGAGAAAAAAATTACATAAAGTATATACACATATCTGTGTATTCAAATAGGAACCAGAGAGGTCAAAAAGAGACATAAAAACAGACCCTATAAGTCATCTGTAGATATCCAAAAGAAGGAAATAAATCACCTATCACATACCACCGATGTTCACTTAGAACAAAACCAGTACCAAAGATGTACTGAAATTGAAACCTTCAAACCAAAAAATAATTTTAAAATCTTTCCATTGACTGTCCCATAGAGAAAGATCTAGAAAAATATCATAACCAACAATCCGTAAAACCGATCTCTGAAATATACATGCATAAATAATATATAACATGTTTCAAAATTGTTGGTATGTCCATGTTATATTGTAATTTATTCAATATAACATGAAAGGATGATCTATAAATTCATTTGTAGAATATATTTCAAGAATATTTCATATGTCAATTCATTTCTAGAATATATTACGAAGAATATATTTCATCTTTTGTAGTTTCATACACACTTCTCAGTATGGGTTACACATTAAACTCTCCTAGATATAGGGAAAATGTACATATGGATTACACATTACACTTGTATTATGCATTAGAAACACATTAAATATATCAAAATATATGCATTGTCGAGAAATACTCACAATTTATATTACAACAATATTAGTATGTACATAGACATCAAATATACACCATATTATTTTAGAAATCTAAGTTTCTTGGGAGGTTTTTGCAATTCCTCTTTTTTAGAATAAGAAAATTCGCTATAGATTTTCTTGCCTTTTCCAGAACCCTCCGGTTCTACAGAAGCTTCATCAACCATATGTTTTATTTATTTTTCTTTCTCTTTCACTTTGTTTACAACATTTATCACTTTTGTATGCAATCTATCTTTTCCTTCTAGTAATTTCTTCAACATATCTACATTATTATTTTTCTTCTTTAAGTGCTCATCTTCCTTTATTTTAAGATCATCATTTGTCCATTTCATCTCAAATTGAACTGCACTTAATTTTCTCTTGACCTATTGTACGTCTTTCTCGAGCTCTTGTGCCCTCAAATCTGTATCAGATGGAGTATACAAAATTGCTCATGCCATAGGTTTATCCTACAAATCTTTAATTTTGGATTTCAAATATTATATCTCACTATCACATCATAAATGTAGTGCTTTTCCCTTCTCCAATAGTTTTTGTTGAAGGTCTCTAATTTCGACCTCCTTCTCCTCTATCTTCTTCTTCAATGTTGGATCTGATGAGCCAAAAGTAAACTCTACAACATGGATTTTTGAAGCAGCTTCATTCAAGGTCTTCTCTCGTTGTTGCAAGGACTTCTGAAATTGGAGTAAGCTCTACATAGTTACATCACCAAGTTTTGTACTGCCAATTTTTTTGGTGTGATTGCGTTTTTACCCTTGACTATTGATTCTTCTGGTGTGCAGACATGTTTACCCTTGACTATTTATTCTTCTAGTGTGCAGACCTGTTTACCCTTGATTGTTGATTTTTTTCCTCTTCTAGGTCTTTTAGCCTCAAGAGTTGCTGAAATCCTTTCAATTCTCCTTTGTTTTAGCAACTCATTTTTGTTTTTAATTGTTTTATTCAATTTTTCCAATCTTGTTTCATATTCCGCAATCTCATTTTGTTGTTTAATGATCATTTCTCTCAATGTATTTTCAAACTCAAACTTCAAACCTTTAATAAATGTTTCTTTCTACTTCAATTCTTGGTGAATTTCTGCTTCCTTACCAAATGCAGTCTTCAATGGTGGCATGTTCAAAACTTTAGGCCTATTTTTCAGCTCGTTTTCAAGTCTCCCAATAGTTTCCTCATATTTTTTCTTTTGATCCTGATACATGTCTTTTAGTCTATCAAGGTCAAAAATCGATTCTGCTAGAACTACGGTAAATTTAGAATATTGATCCTTAATAATTTTATCCTTTTGGCCAATTATTTTGTAAGTTTCCACAATTTTTTTCTCTAAACCTATAACATGATGGACCAAATCAAGAATTTGGACATCCTTTGTTCTACACAATTCGTTACTAGTTGTGAAGGAATCCTCCAACAAGGTAGATTGTTCTTTGAAACGCACCATTTTATCAAATAAATAAAAAACAAATCTACCATCAAAAGAATATTTTGCATGAATTAGGTCTTCATCACTAGTTGGTGAATGATCCATATCATCATTCATAAATTCCTCCCATTAATTTTCATTTTCATTTCCATGCATTCTATCCAAAGTTGTGACAACAACATCTTCTTGAAGGGAAAGCAAAGACATGTCGTTTCCCACATATTCCATATTGTCCTCGAAATGTTGTCCATGAATTGTCAATGTAGTGCTAGTAGAAACTACTTCTACATTGTTCTTTAAATACAGTTGAGGTAATTCCTAATTTTTTTGTTGTTCGTTAGGATTTCTAATGTATGTTCTAATATAATTTGACCCTACAACATAGGGTCAACATAAATGAATAATTTTTTGTAGTGTTCCTGAGTAACTGAACTTGACCCTCTTCATTTTACTATATTGCAATGCAGAGTGCAATTTCCTAAGCAATAGATGAGGGACATCTATGGCCATGTAAGTTGAGTAAACTAGTTGTCATTGATGTCAAATCAATTATTAGAAGTCAAAGATATGGTGGCATACTGAAGGTTGCAAGTATCCAGAATAACAAAGGAATAACCCTATTACAAGTTGCAGGTTGTAGGGTGAATGACAAATGAATAACCCTATAGCAAGTTGAACGATTGATATCGATCATCAAATGTTCTTACTAAATGAACTAGAACATAGGATAAACATGTGTGAAGTGATAAATTTCCATGAAGGATTAAATATTGAATGACAGAGGTTAGTCCCGCTCTAGATCCAGTGGCTGAGGATTAGTTCCTCAATATATAGGCAAAAGGGTGAAGTTCCAAAAAATATCAAGATCGGACGGCTTACATTATTTCTGCACTAGATCCAATGATTAAGGATTAATTTTGACAGTTAGGCAAAAAATCCAAAGTTTCATAAAAGATCAAGATCAGACGACTGAGATTAGTTCCACTGAAAGAGATCGACGGTGCAGAAGAAAAATGTGGAAAGGGAATTGTGGAAGTAACATTTAAATATTTTATGAACCCGCAATACGCAACCTGCAATATGGAAGGTTGAAGGTTAAGAAATACTCTGCAATAGATTGACAATGCAAAATAAATCTTGCAGAAAGAAGCTTACGGAAAGGATCTTGCGGAAATGATCTTGCAAGAAGGAGCTTGCAGAAACGATCTTGTGGAAATTTGAGATACGAAATATCACATCCCGCATCCTGCATCCTACATCTTGCATCTTGCTTCCTGCAATATGAAGATTGATGCTCAAGAAGAATCTCGATGAAGATCAATGGTGGGGAATCATTGAAACATAAACTTGGTGTAGAAATATGATTTAAAAAGGAAATATCACATCCCACATCCCGCATCCTACATCCTACATCTCGCTTCCTGCAATCTGAAGATCGATGGTTAAGAAGAAACCTGATGAAGATCAATGGTGGGGAATTGTTGAAATAGAAACTTGGTGAAGAAATATGATTTAAAAAGGAAATCTATAGAATAGATCAATGGTTTGAAGAGATCCAAACAAAATATCAACTGTATGGATTGTATCTAGTGAAGAAGATTACGGATGCACCAGAAAATGATAAATAGGGCTGTAGAAATGAATTCTGAGTTGTGGGAAGAATGAAACGTTTCATTTGCTGAAGTGATGCGATGATTGAATGGGTAGATGATTATTGGTTGTGTCTGTAAATAAATATTTAGTACCCAAAACTAAATATTGAAACTATGGAGAGTTTTGTTGATATGAAATAGGTATAGGGTATTTAAATAAATGAATGTGTAAATAATTAAGAGTCTCTATTTGGAAGTTTGACAAAGTACAAAGTGGATAGTTATTCAGTTGTTCCATAAGACTGAGAAAATTAGTTTAGGATGGCAGGGTGGTGCAAGGGTAGGCCACAGGTATGTAGGGGGTCAAATCCTTGTAGATGGAGAACAAGGTGTCATAGCATCCTTGTCAATTGAAGCAGACACAAAACAATAGGGGTGTTGTAGCATCCTTGTATGTAGTTGCAGGAAAAATATGGGTTGTACCTACATTATTTCTATTGTAGCAAATAAACAATTTTGTAAATTCATCTTATTAATGAGTTTGTGTTGGTGGTTTTCTCTTTTGAGGTTTCCAATATAAAATCTATGTTCTGATTATTTTTTTTGTGTATTTTTAAGTAAAAAATGACAATACTGATTAACCCCCCCACTCTTAGTATTGTGGGATAAACCAACAATTGGTATCAGAGTGGGTTCCTTCACAAATAGCTTAACCATTGGAAGGAAGATCCCATCAAATAATTACAATGTATCAACAAGAAGGTCTGGCCACTAACAAACCTCCACTATTTACTGGAGAAAATTATGCTTACTAGAGTGTAAGAATGAGATGTCATTTGATGTCCCTGGGATGGAAGGTCTGGGAAGAAACTCAAAAGGATCTTAAGATAGGAAACTAATACCCTATAGACACAGTTGAACTAGGTGAATATGAAGGTAATGCCAAATCCCTAAATGCAATCTTAAGTGGTTTAACAAACTCGGTATTTACTAAATTTATGCAATGCACATCTGCCAAACAAGCTTGGGACAAGTTGAGAATTATCTATGAATGAGAATATAAGGATAAAGAATCCAAAATTCAAACATATAAAGGTCAATTTGAAAGTATTAAAATGAAATAATAAGATAACATTGGTGAATACCTTCTTTGTGTAGATGAAATTGTTAATACGATCAGAGGGCTTCGAGGAAAATTAAAAGAAAAGGAAGTAGTAAGCAAGGTACTAAGAACATTACCAATGAGATATGACCCAAAGGTATCCACCTTAGAAGAACGAGATGATCTTAAAAAGGTAACAATGGATGAGTTACATGGAATTCTCACTACGTATGAGGTGAGAATTGGACAAAATGGATCCTCAAGAAAAGAAGCAGCTTTTAAAGACTCCTTAAAAATGAATCAGAAAACCCAAATGATGAGGAAGCCATTTTCATTAATAAACTTGAGAGAGGAACTAGAAAATACAAGGGAAAGTTACCTTTAAAGTGTTTTAATTGTGGAAGGATTGGACATTTTTCCTCTAAATGCGCCTACACTAAAAAAAATGAGAATGAATAAAAGGAAACTTTGAAATTCAAAAAGGGTAAAACAGGAAACTAGAAAAAATCCTATGGGAGAAAGAAATTTGTTTACAACATGCAAGACAGTGAAGATTCAGATGGAAGTGAAGTTGAAGAAACTGAAGTTTTATTTATAGGCCTAGATACTCAAGCCTTAAATAGTGACTCATATGTGGAATGAGAAGTAGACCTAAGAGATGAACTTGTAAGCGCCCTTGAATAACTTGAGAAATGTAGGAAAAAGAATAGATAGTCAAATATGATCATTAGTCAGTTGGAAGCTCAAATTGTAGATGCCAAAAAGGTTGAGGAGGACCTAAGCCTATAGCTCAAAAGAAGAATACAAGAGTCTGAAAATATTGCAGAAGAAATCATGCAATTCAAGAAGAAGCTTGATGAAGCATCTATCAAATCAAAATTTGAGAATAGCTCAAGGATTATAGATGACATTCTGAGTAGCCAAATACCATCAAGTGATAGGTCTGTTTTGGGGTTTGTTAAAAATAAGAAGAAGAAGCCATAAATTTTTCATGGCACCAATCAAGAAGGAAGAAAGAAAAGAAATGTTGAAGTACTAAAGACTCCATCTAAAATGGAAGAAATAAAGAAAGCGGATTTAATTTCTCAATATAAAAATAGAAATAATATAGCTCCCTGTTGGCGGAGCTAGTCAGTGAGCTGACTAGTCGAATAGATGACTAATTAGAGATTAGGTCGGCCACGTAAGGTCGTGTCAGTTGACTGAACCAACAGGTAGTTATATGTAACTGTTTGTAAATCATATATATTAGGCTGTTGAGCCAGATGAGAACTCGGTTCAATTATGTGTATGTAAGGACCCTCATGCTATAGTATAATCTGTTATTCCATATCTAAGTTCTTGAATTTTTTTCTGTTATGTCTATATGATTCAATGTGTATTATTGGTAACCCTCTGTGATCTATGAGATTACAACATTGGTTTCATTTCCGGTAGTACATATCTGAGATGACTATAAGCAGATGATACCATAACAGGAGATTAAGAATTGGTGGGAGCGTAAGATAGAAAATTATTTGTAGAATTACGCGAGGAGAAACAGATTAACCATTGCTCGGCAAAGGAGAAATTCTTCACAAAAAATCATGAGAAGTTCGTAGAATCGATACCCCAGCTTTTGAAAAAACTTCTGGATGAAAAAGACAGAAGCAACAAAGGACCAAGGGCTACTAGAGAAACTGATTCGAGTGGGACAAACAAACCTGTCGGAGTGGTTTGAAAATATCATAGATGAATTCTGCAAGGAGTAAGCCATAGAAGAAAGAACTTTGGTAGAAACCATTCAAAAAAGATTCTATACAGACCTTACCGAGCAGTTCTTATGCTCCATACCGACCCTATTGTTCAAATTCCTGATAGAAAAAGGAGTGGATCATATTGTAGAACCTCGTCTGTCACTTCACGAACAGCCACCAAATTCTAACTGAGTAGAGAAACATAAAAAGTGGGAAAAAATCATTTCCAAAAGGGAGTGGGAGTACTTCCTAAGCAAGTAAACAGAACTATTCGAGCTTTCTAAATAATTGGTTAGGCTATGGGGGGGTAGATGGTCATATGTTGGGGTAAATTGAAGAGGATTGTAGTTGACTGAAGGAAATACCATCTCGAACAATGAAAATTAAACCTAAAAAGGAAATCGAATGAATAATGACACACAAAGGTACGATGGATTTACAGAAAATAGAAAGAGAGAAGAGGCTGAAAAGAAGGGAAGAAAGAAGAGAACGAGCTATAGCACTGCAAAGAGGAATGAATACTAGGGTGACAGACCAGGAAAGAAATCCGTTAGAGTCGGTTCATGACCGACATGAAGAAGGAATGAATGAAGAAGAATCACCCATGGAAGAAGACTTGTGAATAGAGTAGTGTGAAGCTCTCCAAATAGAAATTCCCCAGGAGATAAGACCTCTAACTCCAATGAATCCGAGTACTGGGATACAAGCCATTGTTGAAGAAGACCTAATACTAAGAGCTAGTGAGTTTGGTATATGGAGCCGACTAGATGACGAGGTAAATGATGATGATAATCTAGTGATCCATCGATCAGAGGAAGCAAACTGGGTCACACTTAACACATACCCTTCCAACTGCAGTATCCAATTACTTTACCTGACACATGAAGGATCACCCCCATGCCAAACATAGCTTTGGAAAATATAGAACAGTTGGACCTGTAGACAAATCAGTGCAGTTGGACATCGATAGGAGAAGTCGAACCAAACTGAATGCTTGTTGGAGAAGAAATAACAAACAAAATGACTAACAAGAATGAAAGTTCCGTCAATAACAACTTTGCATAATGAGACAAGAAAACCATCCCACCACCAGCACCACCACCACCTCCTGGAGGATATAGCGACAATGATTCCCACATGGGTCATGGATTAGCACATATCCCTCTATACGAGGGTGATGGAGATCCTAGATGACATTGGTTCATCTGTGAGTCAACATGGGAGGCAAATCAAGTTACAGCTGAAGATCGATAGATGGCATAGTGCCTTGAGGAAAAGAGAACTAACATGGTACATGACCTACATCAAGAGAAATCCCCAAGAATCTAAAGCAGAAATTAAAGCACAATTCTTGTATTTATTTAAAACTCTAGACGCAAAACATCTGGTAGCCAAAAATTTGAAAACAACGCCTCAAAAGCCAGCAGATTCTATACAAGAATATGACAAATGATGGAATGACCTCCTTAGGAAACTGGATTATGTAATTGATGAACAACTATTAATTCAGTGGTTTCTTACAGGTCTATCACAGAAAATTAGGTGGCACATAATCTTGGAGACGTTTAAGCCGTATGAAGATGTGCCTACCAAAGCTCTGCAAGTGGATATGGACTAAGATTTCCCAGCATATCCCACATATACTAGATTGGAAGAACAACTAGAAATCATGTAGAAATCATTGAAAGAGCTGAACCTCAAGAATCAGGATGTCTGGTGCACAAAATCCTCAATGGCCAGACACACTAAATATAATTTTCAGCAAGACATAAGTTGATAGGATGTTCGATTTGTTCAAACAAAGTGCTTTTGCAACATCTACCTAGAACATGGAGAACACACAATGAAATATTTCCCATATAACATGAAAAATGGTAAAGCATATTGGTGTGCAAGTTGTGAATTAAAAGTCACGCAACGGTTGACTACCACTTAAATTTAAAGAACCGACAAAACTACCAAGTAGTCTACCAGACAAACGCAGTCGCGTAGAACAATGATAACAACCCGCGAAGCAATGATTAAAATGAACCGAATAATCAAAGATATGAAGGCCGTCGGTATGAGCACTGGTTCGAGAACCATTGTGGATGATATGGAGGTCGAGGTCAATTCTTTGGTAATCATGACGATTGACCATGTCGGCCCATCCAGTGTTTTACATGCTATAAATAAGGTCATTGATATGCAAATTTCCCATACAAGGACATAACCAATTTAAAATTTTGTACTAGCTGTGGAGTTGGCGATCACTCATTAGAGGATTGTCCTACTATGCTTGGAAAAATCAGTAAAAAGAAAAATGTTAATGTCTTGTTGTGAATTCCAAAACATGATGTAATCAATACGAAGAACCTGCATATAGTAACCCGACAAGGGACAAAAATTGGGAGTGATAATCCACACATAAGAAAAATAAAAGAAAAGAACGATTATCCTAACCCTGCTAAACAAAAACAATTGTACAATGATGCAATGAATATATTTAAAGAATTTGCTAGATAAGAACAAGTTGATGATATTTGACAAAGCACAGTTAAAGATTTAATACATTTAGTACAAGATGATAAAGAAGTATCTCAATTCATTGAATTATTGTATAATATGAAGCATAATAATAATATAGAAAAACAAACAAAAAACATATGCAGTCTAAACCAAAAGGACAAAAGTGATGCGACCCACTTATTGACCTAGAAATCGAAGGATACCATGTTCTATAGGTTGTACTCGACTTCGACTCACAAGTACATATTATGACTCGTGACACTTGGGAACAGTTGGGTAGACCTCGACTATATGAGTCAGGAATATACCTCAAATTAACTGACCAATGTTTGCTTGAAACTATCGGAGTTTGGAGAAATGTCGTTACGACAATAAAAGGAATATCGACCAAAGTTGACTTCAAAATTATTGACCCTAAGGAAGGATCCAGTTCCTTCCCAGTTTTAGTAGGTCGACCATGGGGAAGAAAAATGAAAGCATCAATATATTTACATAAATAAAGGATAAAACTAAAAGGGAATGGATATAAATTCATAGTACCTATCTACCCATCCCAAGGAGAACCTTGGATAGAACCTATTGATGAAGAAGTCGACATCCGACAATTACAACAAATACAAAATAATGAAGACTACACATAAGCAATCAAGATTTAGTAGGATACAACTCAGACCCAAAATTATATGATTAGGAAGTCAAAAACTACGAGACACAAGCAAGAGGTTGCTAGACCATTCGGATAGTGTAGAAGAAACCAGTCCAACAATGTTTCTTAGTTTCAATCATTCCAAAAATATTTGAAAAGAAAAGCAAGGAAAACCCTACATTAAAACCAAAAATTGTAAGTATCAGACAAATCCCAAAATATAAATAAAGAGAATCACCAGTTATGCATATAGAACAAGTATCTAAAAACATTGGTGAACATGGCCAACTACAAAGATTACTAGAAACCTTCACAGGACAAGCTGCTAGATGGTGGGATACCCATCAATCAAGATTGCAGACATGGACAACAACTTTGAATTACTTTGTAGAAAGATTCAGAGGAAAGAGGCTAACCAAACAAGGACAAATACCTATGTTCATCCAGGGGCAGGACCCAGAGGAACACATAAGAACATGCAAAAGAGAGTGGAAAGGACTTGGATATAAAGATGAACGTACATGGCCAGACCTATTTCCATCGACACTATCCAACTTACCAAACAAATGGTACAAAATGGAAGAAGCATGGGGTGAAACATTTCAATGGCATGAACTTAGAGAGAAATTCATCAAAGACTTCAGCTATATACCACAAAATGAAAAGTTAGTCAAAACTACAAAACAAATCAAATCATTTATAGAACCGACTGGGAACAACACCGTAACACAAAATTATGATCGATCGAAAATAACATGTAATAACATACAAACTAAGACAATACCATAGTCAACAAGACTACAAATGGAAAAAAAAAATCTAAAAGGAAAAATATTTTGATGGAAATCATACCACTAAAAAACAACAAAACCAATTCGCACAGCACTTAAAGTCAAGACAGTCGACAAAGAAGAGACCGACCGAAGGACTGCAACAGAATTTCCTAATACATTCTCACAATTCAAAGAAGGGATCCTACTGATCAATGGACCTAAAGCACCAGAATGGTTACATGCCAAAGTTAAAACTTGAGAATTTGACATATCAAATGATGATCGACCAAAAATGGAAAAAATTGGTGATTAAGGGAGTGAAGAACAAAATCTAAATAGTAAACTTGCTAAAATAATTCCAGGATGTATTCTCTAGAGACTACAAATATCTCAAAGGTCTAGTCCAAGAAATGGGAGAAATGAAGATCGACATTAAACCTGATGCCCGACCTGTAAAGAAGAGGCCATACAAATTAGCTCATAAATACAAAGAGATAGTCAAAAAAGAGATCGATAATATGCTTGTAGCAGGAATTATATACCATATTGACCAATTGGAATGGAAAATACAAATGGTTGTACAACCAAAGAAACACGACTCGACAAAGCAAAGGATCTACATCGACTTCAGAGAATTAAACAAAGTTACCTTAATAGACCCATTCCCAACACCCTATGAAGATGAAATCCTAAATGAAGTTGCAGGACATGAATACTACTCGTTTACAGATGGATTCTCAGGTTACAACCAAGTACCAATAGCCAAAGAAGACCAGAAAAAGACAACATTCGTATGTGAATTCGGCTCATTTGCCTACATAGTTATGCCTTTTGCTCTAAAAAATGCACCTGCAGTTCTTTTGAGAACTATGGTCAAAACATTTCAAGAATATATCTACAAAACAATGGCAATATATTTCGATGATTGGATGATATACTCTATGCTGAAAGATCACTGCAAATGGCTAAGGCACATGTTGGAATGATGACGACAAATCCAGCTATCTTTGAACATAAGGAAATGCATATTCCTAACTCCTATAGGGATATTATTAGGACACATTGTATGCAAAGAAGGAATCAAGCTTTACTTTGCAAAAATAAAGATTATCCTCGAATTGAAACCACCAATGAACCCAAAACAAGTCAGGGTACTACTTGGTCATACAAGATATTACAGGAAATTTATGAGATACTACTCAGATATGACCTATCCATTGGAAGAACTATTAAGAGAATATCAGGAGTTCGACTGGGTAGACGAATGTAACATATCATTCGAAACACTAAAAAGAAAGCTAGTCAAGGCACCCATCCTAAGGTTCCTGAATTGGTTGATCCAATTTCACGTACATATCGACGCATCAGGCCTAGCAATAAGAGCGATCTTAACACAACCACGGGACCTCAAAATGGATTACCCCATATTTTACAGCAACAGAAAACTCAATGAGGTAGAAAAAAACTATTCGACAATAGAGAGAGAAGCATTGGGAATGGGTTTTGCACTACAGAAGTATCGACATTACCTACTAGACAACCCTTTCATCTTATATACCAACCACCAAGAATTGAAATACCTTGTAAACAAACCCTTGCACCATGGGAGAATTCGTCGATGGCTACTACTATTCCAAGAATTCGAATTTGAAGTCGATGTTAAACCAGGAAAATTAAATGTCGAACCCGACCACTTGTCGCAAATCGACACATGAGAGGAGCCAACAAGAGTTTAAGATGACCTATCGAATGCACACTTATTTTGAATAGAAGCAGTCCCAACAGAATTAGAGGAAATAACTCAATTCTTAGAAAATGGTCAAGCACCAGAGGGCATGAGCAAAAAAAAGAAACAAATCTTAGCTATGAAAGTTGCAGCAAATAGCCTCATAAATGGAATTTTATATAAAATAGGCTTGGAAGACATCCTCAGACGATGCATATTAGAACATGAAAGACATAATATCATGTATGAAGCACACTATGGACCGACGAGAGGACATTTTCAAGCAGATACAACTGCTAAGAAAATTCAACTGTCAGGGCTATGGTGTCTAACACTATACAAGGATTTTAAAAAGTTTGTTAGCCAATGCAACAAATGTCAACGACTGGGTCGAACTCTGCCTAGTACATAAATTCCCTTGATATTAGTAAATCCAAGTTTGACAATTGAAATTTGGGCCATCGACTTCATAGGACCATTCTCGATACCAGAAAAAAGAATGGGTGCAAGATACATAATAACCGCAGTAGAATATGTAACCAAGTGGGCAGAAGCAGAACTTGTCGATACATGTTCCAATGAGATAGCTGTTAATTTTATCTACAAAAATATAATTACCATATTTGAATGCCCAATAACCCTAATAAATGACCAAGGTTCACACTTTATTAACATAACCATCAAAGCACTAACATACCAGTTCAAAATTGACCATAGCCATAGTACACCTTATCACCCTCAGTCAAATGGAGCAATAGAGGCATTCAACAAAACATTAACAAGGGTCCTAATAGAAATATGCAACACCAACAAAGATGACTGGGACGAGAAGATACTTGCAGTACTATGGGATTACAGAATAGCATAAAAGCATTCAACCGACCAAACACCATTTTGACTAGTCTATGGCCAAGAAGTAGTTGTTCCACTACATTTTCGACAGCAAACACCTATCATAGAATATATTTTACATGTCGATGTTGAAAAAGGTAGGAAGGACTGACTGATGTAATTAAGCAATCTAGAAGAACACCGACTGCTCGCTTTACAACATCAAGAAATCCAAAAACAGAAGCAGAAGTCTTGGCATGATCGCAATATCAAAAAAAAAAATTTGTCGGTAGGGGACCTCACCTTACTGTACAACAGTCAAGTAAAAGGAAAACCCAAAAATTTACACACATAATGGATGGGACCTTACGTTGTTGAAGAGATTCATGCCAACAGATAAGTCAGATTAAGGACATTACAAGGCATAGCATTTCAAAAAATTGTTAATGGTGCCCGACTAAAATGGTACAAAAATTAAAACGAGTTCAAAAAAAAAAAAGAGAAGACACATACATATAATGACCATAATTGTGAGACAAAACTATAAAAATATAAAAATCCTAAAAACAACAAAATAGGACCAACACCCATAACCCAAGATGTCAGGAAACTTTGAAATATATAATAACGAGTACTTCGACAACCGACACCAAACCCATTGACATACTGCCATCAACCTCTCACATGATAGACAACGACCGATGACCCCAAAGGTCAAACCACACCTTCATGACTACAGACAGAAGGAGCACAAAAATTAAATCGCAATTAATGTAAAATATAGAGAATGTGTTGAACCATCACTTCCACCATTAATACATCCATCGACAGAAACCTCACCCGTTCCACCTATAAATATCAAGCCAGAAAAAGATAATTCACTGTATTTTGAAGAAATAGAACAATTCAACAATCAGAAATTTGAGAGCCGAAATCCTGTAGGAAAATTCGACCAAGAGACTGACGAGATGGCCCCGAAGCAAACCAGAGACACAGCTGCAAAAACAAAAGAACTGCAATCCACTGAAACCCCGTTGACGAGAAGGTTAAGAAATATCAAGAATGCCAAGGTACAGGAAACCTCTTGGACCAAAACCTGGGCAGAAATCAAAGAATAGGCTTACCAAGACAAGAAAATAACACCATAAGTAGAGAATATTAGCTACAGCACCATCATGAGCTACATAAACACACCATTCATGGAAAGCTTTGGAGGAACGAAAGAAACAATAGTAAAATTTATCATTAGTTGGAATCACAATAGTAAATTTTACTTCGAACGACTAGTAGAAATTTCTAAAGAAGTGATATGCAAACTTATCGGTCTATCAAATCAAGGCGACCCTGTCCCTATTGGTAGAAAAGAAGGACTGGTAGAACGATTAACTGGAACACCAAAAGGAAAGAACTCGAAAGGGCTAATGATGATTCAGATACAAGCTCGAACGCCGCAAATCATGGCCAAAATCATAGCAATAGGACTCACTTGTATAGGTCGAGGGAGTGATCTAAAAATGGACATGCTAGAAGCAGTCGACAAAATAGAAACTACAGGAAAAATTTATCGTTGGGCTTAGCATGTTGCTAACATGCTCAGATTATAAGGTTCCCATCCCTAATTCTATGGATAGTAATGTACCACTTGTGTCTAGTCAAGGACAAGCAGTTTTAGGAACCACACAAGTACCACATGTGGAGGTTCAAGCCATTTTCATAGAATGGAACACTGAAAGAATTGGAAAATGGTAAAGTAATGCTGGAAAACTAGTTCCAAAACATGAAAATCCAGATGACCAGATGGAGGGTGCCTCAGAACATTCGAAGAAGTCTACCAAAAATAGCTCATATTCAACTCAAGCTAGACCACATAGTATTCTGGTACATGCAGTGACAAAAAGCAACAGCAATACCTCTCAACTATTACCCAACAGTCGAAGAGATCTTCCATGAGCTAGCTGGACAATGTGGTACAAAGTTATCAATATCAGCAAAATCCAAAGAAATAAATCCAACAATTGAAGAACCATTGACAGACTAAGAAAAAGAGGAGGACTATGAACTTTGATTACATATCAGTACCTTCATGTCGGATGATATACTGGAAGAAGACACCAACAGAATTAAAATAACAATCATACCACCACCGAACTAAAGGGGAAGTACACCAATGGAGTAGTAGGTAACTAAACCATCTTAGAAAAGTATCAATTCGACCAACCAACAGGGGAGAGAAGAAGAATTGGAAGAAGACGTTGAATCAGATGATCCAGAATACACTATGACAAAAGAAAACTTAAGGAAAATAGCAAAGGAAGTAGCAGCCTCGAGGAAGAGGAAGGCACTTCAGGAAAAGGGGAAAGAGAAGTGTAAGCTTGTCATTTCAAAGTCAGAAGATGAAGAAGAACTGTTGGTGACTGCTATCGACATCATAGAAGATGCAACAATAAACAAATTTTCGATTGAAACACAATTCAGACAGTTCATCGACGCAGGAGAAAAGCAAGGGTGAACGAAAAAGATAAAAATTACAACAACTTCAACGTATGAAAACATTGTTGATTTAGTTTCTACACCTCCACCCCTATCTCCAACCCGGATTACACAGGTAGAAAACCCATAGATATCCACCATAAGCCCAGTCAAAATTTGTAAGAATGCTATGTCGGAAACACTAAAAGAACAGTTCGAATAGGATGGTGATTTCCAGGCATACATTGAAAAATTACCTGAAATAATCACCTTTGTCCAATATATTACCACAAAACGTCCACTGATTAAAGCCAGTGCATCAAGGCAGATCCTCTCTCAACAAATTGGCCAAATATCCCAGAAACCAAGATCTGTGTGAATTATCAAGTCTACATTCTTGAGGAACCATGACAAGACATCTCAAACTATCGCAATTCGCACCTCATCCATTATCCCTTTTGACATCCCACACCCTCCATTAACTAATGAACCAACAAGAGATGTGGAGGAATATAACCTAGAAGATATCAACCGAGTGATCGACAACCTATTCTCTGATGACCTAGATGATTCACCACCAAAATTCGAAGACCTAACATCAACTGAAAATATCCCCACTACACCAATTACACTTGACCATTCACCATATCCACCACCACTTCCCAATCCAGAACCTCTACCAAACCATGAATCATCTATGTCAAAACCTCCAGACATGCACCAAGCTACAGGTTCCAACAAAGAAAGTCAACAAAAAATTCCACTGACTATTGAAGACCAGCGACTAGAAAACCAACCATAGGAGAATCCACCACTTGCATATGCATAGGCATGATGGCAGATAGAACAACATTAACACAAGAGAAAAAGAGACAAAAAGAAGAAGGAACACCACAAAGAATCACAATCGATAATGGTCCACATTAGCCAACTTGGATCGACTACTACAGTCAACACAACACAGCTAAGCCACAGAGAGTTGGGACAACTTTTAGAAACTCTGGCCACTAAGGCAAAAACAAGAAGCCAGATCAGACGACATCAGCTAGACAATAGTAATAATGAACAAGCCGATTTCTTATCAAAATCTAGAAAATTAGTTCAAACAGTAATACTGGGACCTCTAGAGGCCGACACCAAAAAGATGCTTGAAAAGGCATATCAGCTATTTGAAAGCATGGTGTCAACCCTACAATCACATCTACTAAATACAAAAGAAGACCAAAAATAGGATACATCCATATTGTTAAGGCAGTAGTACACAACATTTTTGGAGGCTCACAAAGTGCTGTGAGACTGCACGGAAGAATTTGTCATCACAGAAGAAGTACTCCGCGATTGGCCCACTTATTACGGGAAAGTATTTCAGCAAACCCGAGAAAAAATTCAAGTGCTGGAAATAAGAAAAGGCACCGAAGAAGCACTGAGAAACTAGATACAAGATAAAATCATATTGGAAATAGCTAAACTACAGAAACTAGAAAAACAATCACACCAATGGGTACAGCAAGCACTCCCAATCCTTGATAAACTGGATACAATCTACGCGCAGATGAAAAGACTACTGGAAATAGCAAAAGAAAAAGATCAATTCATGGGACCCCACATGGAAAGCATAGTAGACCTTTCCATCTAGGAGAATATGTTGACCTTATCAAGCATCACAACATTGAGCTGGGCAGAATTTCAACATTAGTTGGCCATTACAGCAGAAGAAATTGTGGAAATATGTGTGTAGAAATGACCAACCATCCAACTACATAGTCCATGAAGACAAACAATACCAGAAACAACTACTTAAGACAGCACGCTATTGAATTGCCTCACCTGTTTCTTCAGGACAAAGAAAGATTTTGTTCCTGTGGGAGATATTAAAGGAGCTAGTCGGTGAGCCGACTAGTCGAATAGCAGACTAATTAGAGATTAGATCAGCCTTGTAAGGTCGTGTCGGTTGATCGAACCGATAGGTAGTTATATGTAACTGTTTATAAATCATATATTTTAGGCTATTGAGCCAGATGAGAAGTCGGTTTCATTCTGTGTATGTAAGGAACCTCATGCTATAATATAATATGTTATTCCATATCTATGTTCTTGAATCTTGTGTCTGTTATGTCTGTATGATTCAATCTGTATTATTGGTAACCCTCTATGATCTATGATATTACAACACTCCCAAGAGACCAAATAGATATCTATAGATATTGTTAGGTCACTGTTATTCCTGTAAAAAATTTGGTCATAAAGCTGTAAATTGCAGAACTGAAAGAAAGGTTTCTAAATACAAGAAGAAGTCATAAAGTAACAAGTCGAAGGGAAATAAGAACCTTTTTACACTACTCCAAAAATATGACATAGAATTTTATAAGTGTAATAACCATGGACATATGGCAAGAGACAGTAAAATGAAGACTCCTACGAGGAATACTATTGCAATCAAATATTAGAACACTGAACAAAAGAAGTATTGGAGAGAAAAGGAAGAACATGAGATTTCCATGATTACTTTATGTGCAACTGAAAGCCAAAAATTATAGCACTTGGACAGTGGTTGTTCAAAACATATGACCAATGACCCAAGAAAATTCATAACCTTAAAATATAATAATGGAAAAGTCACTTTTGGAGATAGATTTTCATCGAAAATAATCGGCAAAGGAACAACTATTGTCAACAGTAAGATCAAAGCAAAAAAATGTTTTACTAGTTGAAAACCTCCAGCTTAATCTTCTTAGTGTAATTCAAACATGTGACCAAGGTCACATTTTCATATTTGAATCATAAAAATGTGAAATCAAGAATAAGAAATCAGGAAAGTTCGTTGGCATTTCTATGAGAAATACATACAATGTAAACATCTTGGAAAATGAAAACCAAAGCTACTTAAGTATGGTAGATGAAATCTAGTTATGAAACAGAAGGTTGGGACATTTAAGTTTTGACAATCTTGCCAAAATAAGAAGAAATTAAGCTACAGGAGATCTACCAAAAATTGTAGTTCCTCTAAACTCTATATGTAAACATTGTCAACATGGGAAGCAAACCAAAACCAATTTTAAACTAAAAGAACATATGACCTCACACCCTCTGGAAATAATACACATAGACCTTTGTGGACCAACCAGAACTAAAATATTGCAAGGAGATCACTATTTCATGTTTCTCATTGATGATTACATAAGGATGACATGGGTTTCATTCCTTAAATAAAAATCAGAAGCTTTTGAAAAAATTAAAGTGTTCAAGGAAATGGCTGAAAATGAGTCAAGTATGAAAATCAAGTGTCTTAGATCAGATAATGGGGGAGAATTTTCCTCAAATGAATTCAATGATTTATGTGAAGGTCATGGAATTAAGAGACAATTTTCATCTGCAAAAAATCCCCAATAGAATGGAGTTGCTGAAAGGAAAAATAGAACAGTCCAAGAAGCTTCCAGAACTATGATCAATGAAGCAAAATTGTCAAATTCATTTTGGAGAGAAGATGTATACATAGTTGTCTACATACTTAATAGAGTATAACTCAGAGTGAATAAGGATAATACCCCCTACAAATTGTGGTATGGAAGACCAGCCTCAGTCAAATATTTTAAAGTATTTAGTAGTAACTATTACATCAAAAGAAATGAGGATGACCTTGGAAAGTTCGACTCCAGGACTGATGAAGGAATATTTTTAGGATACTCATCCACCAAAAAACCATATAGGTGTTACAATAAAATGTTACATAAAATTGTAGAAAGTGTTGATGTGAAAGTAGATGATATAAAACCAAGGAAAGAGAAAAATATTGATAGTATTGAAAATACATGTGATGATGAAATAAAAGACATGAAAAAGGACGATAACATTCATAACGAAGAAGAATACAAAGAGAAGGAAGATACACAAGAAGATGATGAAGACTTTCCTAGACCTAACACTAAAAATCATTCTAGTAGAGTACAAAAGGATCATCCAGAGTCACAGATCATGGGTGATAAAAATGCTGGATTCAAAACAAGAAGACAACTACTAAATGTGGAACAAGCCTTACTCTCAATAGTAGAACCCAAGAACTTTACAGAAGCCAGCAAAAGTGTTGAATGGGTAAAATCCATGAATGAAGAACTAGATAAGATTGAGAAAAATGAGACCTAGGAATTTGTCCCAAGACCTAAAGATAAGAAAATTGTAGGAACCAAATGGATTTTCAAAAACAAGTTCAATCAAGATGGACAGGTAATGATGAACAAAGAAAAATTGGTTTTTAAGGGGTATGCCCAAGTGGAAGGCATTGATTTTGAAGAAACTTATGCTCTTATGTCAAGTGTGCATTCCTAAATGGAAAACTAGAAGACGAAGTGTATATTAAACAACCTGAAGGGTTTTTCCTATCTGAAAACAAAGATTATGTCTATAAACTGAAAAAGGAACTCTATGGTATAAAACAAGCTCCAAGAGCATGGTTTTCAAGACTAGATAGTTACTTGAAACAACAAGGTTTTAAAAGAGGAGTCACTGAGTAATCTTTACCTAAAAATTGAAGATAAAAATATGATCATTGTTGTTGTATATATGGATGATATCATTTTTGGAATCAATATTCAAATCCTAAGTGTAGACTTTGCCTCTGAAATGAAGAAATAATTTGAAATGTCAATGTTGGGTGAATTAACATTCTTCTTGGGATTGCAAGTCTACCAAACAGATGAAGGAATTTTCATCTCTCAAACTAAGTACATCAAGATAAGTTGGAAAGTTTAAAATGGAAGATTCCAAACCTGTTGGTACTTGTACGGTCACTGGTTGAAAGTTAAGTAAGGATGATTAATCTATGGAAGTAGATCATACCATGTTTAGATCCATGATTGGCAGTGTGCTATATGTGACAACCACAAGACCAGATTTGATGCAAGTTGTTGGATTGGTGGCTAGATTCCATTCAGCTCCCAAAGAAAGACATGCAACAGAAGTAAAAAGGATTTTTAGATATCTAAACAGTACCATGGAGTATGGTTTATGGTATCCAGAAGGACAAGACTTTACCTTGAAAGCGTTTATTGATGCAGATTGGGAAGGAAGTGTTGATGATCAGAAAAGTACTAGCAGAGCAGCATTCTTTCTGGGAAATTATTTATTATCATGGTCAAGTAAAAAACAATCCTCCATTTCACTCTCTAAAAAAAAGCAGAATATATTGTTGCTGCATCATGCTGCATTCAGGTTATTTGGATGAAACAAACCCTAGAAGATCTACTTGTAAAATATGAACATCCAATAGTGATCAACTCTGATAACACTAGTGCTATAAACATGTTTAAAAATCCTATCATGCATTCTAAGACAAAACATACACCAATCAAGTATCACTATCTAAGAGAATATGTATCTCAAAAAGTTGTCAGATTGGAATACAATGACACAAAAGAACAGATTGCTAACATTTTCACCAAACCACTACCTAAGGAAGCCTTTGAGCATCTTATACAGAAGATGAGAGTCATTCCTTTACAAAAGCACTAAAATAAGGAAGGGAAATCTTAGGCAGAAATATGGTGACAGGTGGAGCTGTCAGACAAGGAGGTATCTTTGTCATTGGTGTCAAAGGGGGACAATGATTAAATATATTTCCATGAATTCCAAATGGGGAGATTGTTGAGTAAATTAGTTGTCATTGATGTCAAATCAGTTATTGGAATTCAAAGATATGGTGGAATACTGAAGGTTACAGGTATCCAGAATAACAAAGGAATAACCTTGTTATAGGTTGCAGGTTGCAAGGTGAATGAGAAACGAATAACCCTATAGAAAGTTGAACGAATGAGATCGGTCATCAAATTTTCTTGCTAAATGAACTAGCACAGAGGTTAAACACATGTGAAGTGATAAATTTTTTCAAAGGATTAAATATTGGACGGTAGAGGTAGTCACGCTCTAGATCCAATGGTTGAGGATCAGTTCCACAAGAGATAGGGGGAAGGATGAAGTTCTGCAAAAGATCAATATCGGATGACTTACATTATTCCCGCACTAGATCTGATGATTAAGGATTAATTTTGATAGTTAGGAAGAAAATCCAAAGTTCTGTAAAAGATCAAGATCAGATGGCTGAGATTAGTTCCACTAAAAGAGCTCGATGTCGTGGAAGAAAAATGCGGAAAAGGAATTGCTGAAGTAACGTTTAAATATTTTATGAACCTGTAATCTACAAGATCGAAGGTCAAGAAAGACTCTGCAAGACATCGATGGTGCAGAAGAAAGCTTGTAGAAAGGAGCTTGTGGAAAATATCTTGCGGGAAGGAGCTTGCGGAAATTTGAGATATGATTTGAGGAAATATCGCACCCTGCATCCTACATCTCACTTACTACATTCTAAAGATCGACTTTCAAGAAAAAGGCTGATTAAGATCAATGGAGGGGAATCATTCAAATAGAAACTTGGTGCAGAAATACAATTTAAAAATTAAATCTGTAGAATAGATCAACAATCCAAAGAGATCTAGACAAAAGATCAACTATTAGTATTGTATCTAGTGAAGAAAATCATAGATGCACCAGAAAATGATAAACATGGCTATGGAAATGAATTCTGAGCTGTGGGAATAACAAAATGTTGCCTTTGCTAAAGTGATGTGATGATTGAATGGGTAGATGATGATTGGTTGTGTCTGTAAATAAATAGTCATGATCGCAAATGAAAGAGCACAGCTATGGAGAGTTGCATTGATATGAAATAGGTATAGGGTATTTAAATAAATGAATGTGTAAAGAATCAATATTATTTGTTAGGAATTTTGATAGAGTGGAAAGTGGATAGTTCTTCAATTGTTTTATAAGACTGAGAAAATCAGCTTAGGGTGACAGGGTGGTTCTAGGGAAGGCCACAGCTCTATAGGGGGTTGAAGCCTCCTTCCAGTCGTAGATGGAGAATAGGGTGTGTTACCTTCTGATTTGACAGGGGTATCCACAACAATTGCGCTTATGTTGATCAACTTCATTTACATTTCAAGGTTTCCAGGTAGTGTTTTGTATCATGGTTAGCTGTAACAATAGAATCCAGCAAAGATTGGAGAGAAGATGTCTTTGTACGATACAAAATTTTGCTGATATGTCAACAGCAGATCGATGATAAACAACATGTCTATANAAAAGACCTTTAGATGTGGATACAACATGGCTCAATTAGTGAGGGAAATTCACAGTATTTGTCAACAAATCAAGCACTGAAGTCAATTCCAGCAACACAAGTAATTTGATAGCAACTGGGGGTACTCATGGTGCAATGACTTCTAATTCCACCAGTTCACTAAGTGCTACATCCATTGCTGACATCATTCTTACAAGGACATTATCAGACAAGGCCCTTGACTATGAGACTTTCTTGTCGACCTTAGGCAGTGAAAACCAAAATATTGGAAGGTCTCTGCTCCTTTATCAGTGTCAGGTGAGTTGACAGGAATTGCAGTTGATAAGCCACCACCTACTAGTGACTTGAAGCTTATATTACAAGGTTCGGCTTCTCCTTCTCACGAGGAATACCAAGGCAACAAAGCGTAAAGTAAAAATGGCAGTAAACATTGCTCGTGGCATGGATTCTTCAACAACATTACTTCTAAAGGCTCCGCTAGAATATTCTCGTGGTAATCACCGTGAAGCCATTAAACTTCTGACAACAGGAATATCAAGCATAACTCCAGGACTCACAGCTTCAGGAAATACAAATGGTGATCAGAGAGACGTGGAGGCATTGGCGCAGCAGCCTCCTCACTGGTTCTTCGTGGTCACGGAGCATAGTTTGATACCAGGCGATGTGTTAGCAACCGATTACGTTTTGGGGATGAACCGGCTATTGCAATCCACAAACAAATTGGATCACTGTTCTTCAACACACAGAACTGTCCACAATCAATGGTGTTTTATTTTCATGGAGTTGAACCCGCAGTTGTGGTAGCCAAATGCTTGGGGAAGTTGCATTAATTGATTGAACCACCATTCACGGGCTGCGAATCGCCACTTGTGGACGCCAATGCTTGGCTTTCAAAGCACGCGGCTGACAGACCAACCGCTAAGAGTTCAGATCTGTGTATAGTTTGCTTTTGACAGCCGATAGTGGACAGTTCCTGAGGGAAGTTGGCACGATTGTATGGAGCCTGCTAGCAGTCAGCGACCCCTTCCAGTCTTGATTTTCAAAATTGTGCGGGATTATTAAGAAGGTTTTCCTTGCCGAGCTTGGAGCAAGCACCAGATACGTGGAGTGGTTTTTGAGAAATCGAATTTCACTGTTGATAAACGTGGCTTGGAGCTTGGTCCATTTCTCGCGCTTTTAGTGGCAGTCGACTACAACAAATCGGGTGGCCTTTCTTCTCGCAGTCGAGTCATGGGAGCACGAGGTTTGGCAACTGTTTCACCTCAAAGAAGGTCGGCTCTCAATGTTGGGTTTAATAATGTCGCACGCAATCAATGATCAGTTAAACCAGAGTTGGGCGCACTACCTACATGCGTGGCAGCCAAATTGCACTAGTCTTCCAATTATGAACTGGCAGTTACTTGGAAGTAGTGTCGATTTTGCAGAACTATGAAGCAGTCAGTCATTGCACAGTGCCGAGTCCTTGTTTATTTTTCAGCCAGTTCCAAAAAGTTATCATCTAGTTGGCAGCCAACTGATGAGCCAGGGTCTCTTTTGGTGGGATCGGCTGTCTGCTGGAGCTTTTAGTTTAGTGGGTTTCGCTCTAAAAGTGTTAGTTATGAGCTTTATGTTTTAGAATAGTCCTTTAGATTTTAGTGGAGAAGAAAGTGGATCTCAAATCCACTTTCTTTATTATTTTATTGCCTTCATTTATTTTTATTTTTTTAGAGGAGGATGGCTTTTTGAGCCTATAAGAGCATAGCTCTTGCATTGTAAAAAGAGGGGGAAAGTTTTTGGGCTCGGAGGATTTTTCCCCAGAGTTAATAAAGAAATTCATTGTTGAGATTTTTGGACATGTTGGGTATTTCAGTGGTAATCTTGTGTTTTCTTAAGTTGTAGACTAAGCCGTCATAGAAGGCTAACAATCTAGCACGTTGGGCAAGCATTTGAGGCTGCCAAGTTGCTTGTCGCCGCCATGTTCTCGGAGGTCCGGGAGTAATGGAAAGTAGTCAGTTATACTACTATTCTCCTGGCCTTTGATTATGGAGCGGACCAGCCTGATCTCCCTTCTGCAAAACGCAAAGCCTTTCTGATTCCCCTTCTGACTCCATTCGCCCTTCTGATACTGGCACTGGCCTTTTCCTCGAGGACTGATCCTCCCTTCCCTTCCTACCCATCAATCCAACTTATTTTCCTTTCTGCTACCCAATTTTCTCTAAGGCAGCCTCTTCAGATCACCCTGCCCTCCACTGCACCTTCCTTAGAGATCCGAACTTAGGGAAACCCCCCTAGAGCTGGAGAAGAGCCAGCCTGAAGCGAGGAGAGAGAAGGTGTGGTGACATTGGCCTCTCTCTCGAGAGGTTGTCACTGGGCCGGCGCGCCCGCGATTTGGGCTTTCGGCACCCGCGTGCCAGTTTCGGGCGACAACATTTTGGCGCCGTTGCCGGGGACAAAGTCCAGTTCCCGGATTTTGAAGACTATGCTTCATTGACATCTGTGGGAGATTACGTTGCGGATTATTCCTCTCACATGGCGACTCCACGAAGGGACAAAGCCCTTGTCCTTTTACAGATTTGAAGATCCGATTGGGTGTAGAGGTGAGCACACTCATCAGAAGGCTTTCAAGCTCACCTTGGCGACTCCACAAGTTTGGTATGAGGTATGATTTAACACGTCTTTTCAAATTACGTACCGCATTGTTTGATTTATGGAAGAACCATGGGATATGTGGCACGAGGCTTACGGCCCATTGGACTTCTCGAAATTCCATGGATTTCCTAGTGAGTGCTACGACCCTAAGATTCATGATATTCTTCCCGAATTTCATGGAAATGATGGTGTTTCAGCCACCCATCATATTGCCTCTTTCTGTAAACTGATGTCTGATGTTAATGTTCATCATGAGGATGAAATTATGATCGTTTTTGCCATAACTTTGGTAAATAATGCAAATACCTGGTTCTGTGGTTTGTTGGATAAATCCATAGATTCAGTGCCAAATTTTTTCAAGAGGTTTCTCCTCCGCTGGCACGATGGGACAGTAGATGAGATTGAGCAGCTTGCTAAAAAATATGATGCTCTCATCCCTAGGGTCCATCACGAACTTGAGGAAGAGATTCATGAAGAACAAACCATGGAAAATCTGGTTGATGAAGCATTACATGAACCCTTGGTCGAAGACATTACTGAAGAGATCCTGGATATGGCTGAAATAGAAGATGTGAAGCTGCCCCAAGCTTATGAACAGCCTCATGATGTAGATGAGAAGCTGCATCAGGTATATTTTGATACTAATAACATTTGTATTGCAGATATGTCTCATGAAAGTCTTATGGATAACAAAATCCAGTTTGACGAAGGGCTGCCCAATGCTTATCTAAGCCCTCTTCAGTGTTATCTTGATGAAGCATGCACTCCAATGTGCTATGTGATTGGAGATTTAAAAGATGACTTGTGTTTGCAGCATAAGCTTTTCTATGACAGCCATACTTTGATGGCATTTCCAGTTCAGATCTGCAACATATTTGATGAGATCTTGTCTTGGGTAATGACCAAACACAAGGGAAGAGATCATATTATTGACAAAATGTTGGAATGGCTCCATTACTTGTATGCATACACTTAACAGTGTCTAGATTCATGTTAAGTTAGGTAGGTAGGAAGAAATAAGCTCTTGCACGAGCATTTAAATTTGCAGCATGTTCTTTGTTTTGTAATAAAGTATGGGATGTGAATGAAGCCATCCCATCACCTTTTTCTTTCAAGTTGGTCTGCGAATACTCAGAGAAGCTGAGGTTCTCACATGCTCTCTCCGAGAGCACACGTCCCCTATGGAGCCAGATGTTACCTTCTGATTTGACAGGGGTATCCACAACAATTGCGCTTATGTTGATCAACTTCATTTACATTTCAAGGTTTCCAGGTAGTGTTTTGTATCATGGTTAGCTGTAGCAATAGAATCCAGCAAAGATTGGAGAGAAGATGTCTTTGTACGATACAAAATTTTGCTGATATGTCAACAGCAGATCGATGATAAACAACATGTCTATATAACACAACTTGCAGCCAGTTTGGAAAGGAAGTTATTCACAGCAGAATGTAAATGCAAATTTCTAAAGACCAAAATCTTTATGTTGGTATTCTTCTGAGTAGTAGCAGTGGTGGAGTGGTACTGCGTTCCTTGGCTCAGTCAGATGAGATGGATTGGTTTCCATTTATATCATTGCCAACTGTTAGTTGGGGGTAAGCAAGACCCAAGTTCTTTGTATGGAGCGAACATTGGTTACAGAGCACAAATGTTTCAGAAAATGGAGGAATGGTTTCTATTTTCAGCATCTTCCATTCCCATTCTTCTTCTGGTTATAAAGGTGAATTCTTTGATATTTAGTAATGTAGAAGATATGAAGCAGCATGCATAGATCTCTCTTTTAATTTCATAGAGAAGACCTTTAGATGTGGATACAACATGGCTCAATTAGTGAGGGAAATTCACAGTATTTGTCAACAAATCAAGCACTGAAGTCAATTCCAGCAACACAAGTAATTTGATAGCAACTGGGGGTACTCATGGTGCAATGACTTCTAATTCCACCAGTTCACTAAGTGCTACATCCATTGCTGACATCATTCTTACAAGGACATTATCAGACAAGGCCCTTGACTATGAGACTTTCTTGTCGACCTTAGGCAATGAAAACCAAAATATTGGAAGGTCTCTGCTCCTTTATCAGTGTCGGGTGAGTTGGCAGGAATTGCAGTTGATAAGCCACCACCTACTAGTGACTTGAAGCTTATATTACAAGGTTCGGCTTCTCCTTCTCACGAGGAATACCAAGGCAACAAAGCGTAAAGTAAAAATGGCAGTAAACATTGCTCGTGGCATGGATTCTTCAACAACATTACTTCTAAAGGCTCCGCTAGAATATTCTCGTGGTAATCACCGTGAAGCCATTAAACTTCTGACAACAGGAATATCAAGCATAACTCCAGGACTCACAGCTTCAGGAAATACAAATGGTGATCAGAGAGACGTGGAGGCATTGGCGCAGCAGCCTCCTCACTGGTTCTTCGTGGTCACGGAGCATAGTTTGATACCAGGCGATGTGTTAGCAACCGATTACGTTTTGGGGATGAACCGGCTATTGCAATCCGCAAACAAATTGGATCACTGTTCTTCAACACACAGAATTTTCCACAATCAACGGTGTTTTATTTTCATGGAGTTGAACCCGCAGTTGTGGTAGCCAAATGCTTGGGGAAGTTGCATTAATTGATTGAACCACCATTCACGGGTTGCGAATCGCCACTTGTGGACGCCAATGCTTGGCTTTCAAAGCACGCGGCTGACAGACCAACCGCTAAGAGTTCAGATCTGTGTACAGTTTGCTTTTGACAGCCGATAGTGGACAGTTCCTGAGGGAAGTTGGCACGATTGTATAGATCCTGCTAGCAGTCAGCGACCCCTTCCAGTCTTGATTTTCAAAATTGTGCGGGATTATTAAGAAGGTTTTCCTTGCCGAGCTTGGAGCAAGCACCAGATACGTGGAGTGGTTTTTGAGAAATCGAATTTCACCGTTGATAAACGTGGCTTGGAGCTTGGTCCATTTCTCGCGCTTTTAGTGGCAGTCGACTACAACAAATCGGGTGGCCTTTCTTCTCGCAGTCGAGTCGTGGGAGCACGGGGTTTGGCAACTGTTTCACCTCAAAGAAGGTCGGCTCTCAATGTTGGGTTTAATAATGTCGCACGCAATCAATGATCAGTTAAACCAGAGTTGGGCGCACTACCTACATGCGTGGCAGCCAAATTGCACTAGTCTTCCAATTATGAACTGGCAGTTACTTGGAAGTAGTGTCGATTTTGCAGAACTATGAAGCAGTCAGTCATTGCACGGTGCCGAGTCCTTGTTTATTTTTCAGCCAGTTCCAAAAAGTTATCATCTAGTTGGCAGCCAACTGATGAGCCAGGGTCGCTTTTGGTGGGATCGGCTGTCTGCTGGAGCTTTTAGTTTAGTGGGTTTCGCTCTAAAAGTGTTAGTTATGAGCTTTATGTTTTAGAATAGTCCTTTATATTTTAGTGGAGAAGAAAGTGGATCTCAAATCCACTTTCTTTATTATTTTATTGCCTTCATTTATTTTTATTTTTTTAGAGGAGGATGGCTTTTTGAGCCTATAAGAGCATAGCTCTTGCATTGTAAGAAGAGGGGGAAAGTTTTTGGGCTCGGAGGATTTTTCCCCAGAGTTAATAAAGAAATTCATTGTTGAGCTTTTTGGACATGTTGGGTATTTCAGTGGTAATCTTGTGTTTTCTTAAGTTGTAGACTAAGCCGGAATAGAAGGCTAACAATCTAGCACGTTGGGCAAGCATTTGCGGCTGCCAAGTTGCTTGTCGCCGCCATGTTCTCGGAGGTCCGGGAGTAATGGAAAGTAGTCAGTTATACTACTATTCTCCTGGCCTCTGATTATGGAGCGGACCAGCCTGATCTCCCTTCTGCAAAACGCAAAGCCTTTCTGATTCCCCTTCTGACTCCATTCGCCCTTCTGATACTGGCACTGGCCTTTTCCTCGAGGACTGATCCTCCCTTCCCTTCCTACCCATCAATCCAACTTATTTTCCTTTCTGCTACCCAAGTTTCTCTAAGGCAGCCTCTTCAGATCACCCTGCCCTCCACTGCACCTGCCTTAGAGATCCGAACTTAGGAAAACCCCCCTAGAGCTGGAGAAGAGCCAGCCTGAAGCGAGGAGAGAGAAGGTGTGGTGACATTGGCCTCTCTCTCGAGAGGTTGTCGCCGGGCCGGCGCGCCCGCGGTTTGGGCTTTCGGCACCCGCGTGCCAGTTTCGGGCGACAACAGGGTGTCGTATCATCCTTGTCTATTGAAGTAGACAGAAAACCATAGGGGTGTTGTAGCATCCTTGTTTATAGTTGTAGGAAAAATATAGGGTGCACCTACATCCTATCTGTTGCAACAGATAATCAATTTTGTAAATTCATCTTATTAATGAGTTTTTGTTGGTGGTTTTCTCTTTTGAGGTTTCCACGATAAAATCTATGTTCTGAATATTTATTTTTGTGTATTTTAAAGTAAAACCTGAGAATATTGATTCATTCCCCCACTCTGAGTATTGTGCGATAAACCAATAATGTCTTCAACCTAGTGTATGGCCAGCTTCATGCAATCACCCAAAATATCATTCTGCTTGTGGTGATTCATAATGTTCCTAAGGATAATCTGAATCATGGTTTTGTATATTCCTTGAGAAACATATTCCATTTTTAGACCATTCTTGGGAACAACAACCTGTTTTCCACAAATTTTACTAGCCATATGAATATTTTCTTCCTTGGGGGTTTTCCATGAGTTTAACATTTTCCCCTCTCTTCATGCAATTTCGGTTTCTCTAGAAACCAAATCGGGGTCTAAATGAACCCTCTTCCCAAAAATATGCAATTCCATAGCCCCTTTATCAAAACTATAGATGGAATCATTTATCTCGTCATTTTGGAAATTAAAATGTCCTAAAATAAACCTATCCACTTCTTCTATTAAAAGGATATTTAACAGACCAGTTGGCCGTATGGTTGTATCACTCCATTCATCAGCATTCTCTTGGAATTTTTTCACCGTGAACCATTCAACCTGGGAAACCCGCACTTCTTCTAATGCCATGATATAGAAGGCCCCTATATTTGTTTCCATGGTGCAAGATGTCCCCGTTTTATCTGTTTCCACAGTACATGACGACCCAACATCAATTGTGTCGGTCGTGGTTGGTTTGTTGTGCACGTTCAAGAATGCACACCGACTTATGCAAACTTAGGAATGCACGTGAATGGGTTTTTTTTAATTGATTTCATGTATAATGTTTTTTTTCCACAAATTCAAGTATATTGGGTTATGACATCAATGTACCTATATCATATAAAATAAATACTTTTCATAAAATACATAAACTTATCTCGGCTTCAATTGAGTTAAGAAATTAGCTTACTATTATTGTTATTTATTGCATACAAATTTGTTTCTTGATGTAAGCTTATTCCTTTAAATATTTAAGTTTGGTCTTTTTGTAGAAAACCTTAATGGAGTTCCTTATGAAAATCTAGGATATTGACATTAAAATCCAAAGTATCTAGATAGAACATGTTACCAACTCATACAGTTGTCAGAAGATGAAGTTATCAAAACCCTGATCAATCACTATAAAGCTCGTGAAACCTATCTGACTTCTCATATAGAGTACATATTATAGCCATGAAGGTATCCTTTGTAATCTTGGTTCATAGTTAGTTTATAGAGATTGAAAGAGAATTTGTATGTGATTCTCTCCCATGTGATCTTGTGGGGATTAATTCCAAGCTTATGAGTCAATACATTGACTTTGTTGCTGAAGATTGCTAGTGAGTATGCTCCAAGGTTTTATATTTTGTACTAATAAAAATCATTGCATTATTATGATTAATCTAATGATTTAGTAGTGCTATTGTGGGGTGGTTAGGGCTTGATTTGTAAATTATTTATGTGATGCATTCAGGTTTCCTTGTGTTGTGCTAAAGTTTACCATGTGCTACAGAGCTGTCTTTTGCCAAGGGAAAAAAAGAAAAATGTAGGGGTTAGATACCCAATGGGAAGAGGCCAACAAGGTGAATCCATGGAGACAGCTTATATATTTTGGAGATTATTTCTCTCTCCTCGGTGGCCATTTTTCTAGAGCAGTGCAAGTTGGCTTGGTCTAATTTCCCTAAATCACAATTTTGGCAGGTCCATAAATTCTTCTTCGGGGTTTCTTTGGAAAAAAAAGGACAATGGTTGAGTAGAAAAAAACAACATCCTACAATATCCCCATTTGGTGCAGGAATTTTCTTCAACAAACCATTTGTGCTGGGCATCCTCTTAAGGCTACTTGGACCAATATTCCCAAACTTAGCCAATTTTCTGATTTTAAATAATTTGTCGTATTTCTCCAAAATGATGTCATAATGCAACAATGATTTAAAATTCATTTCACATCATCATTTATTCCATGCTATTCCATGCAGGCATCATCCTTAGTGTGGGAATCAACCTTAATGCGGGCATCACTTATCCCCTTTAAAACACTTAGCCATTTTTTCTTTGTCTTTAGTATGCAAAATTACATTTTTCTTCTATTTTGGCAGGTTTGATATTTCCCTTATCTAGTCACCATTAGAAAAACCAAGAGCATGGCTAGATATCCATTTCAACAATGAATAGGACCATATCATCTGATGAATTTTATCATCAAAGGAACACCCCCTTTTTAATCTGTCACAGTAATCTAGGGACAAAAGAACATTATCACAGAAGATTTTGGACAATTAAGCATAAAATTGGCATAATGGTGCTACAATGGAAGTAGCAGATTTGTATAATCAAATGAAAAATGAATTATACAATACAATGATCATGTAAGGTGCATGAATTCAAGAAAATTTGAATTCCCAAAGAGGTCATTCAAATTGAATGAATGGGTGTAGTTTAACTGAATGTAAGCCACAGTAAACACACCTAGTTAACCCACTGATCAAGTCCAGATTGACTCAACTAAGTCCTAACTAAAGTCTAAGTGCAATGGATGACTGAGTCTAACTGAAATTAGCTCAGACACATGTCACTGCATTCCAACCAACAAGTGGTAGCACATCATTAACTCCAATGAACCCCGATGAGGTTAACTGAAGTAAAACTAGTCATTAGAGGTGGTTGGAGGCGCCCTAGTTGACTCCAGTTCATAAATATTAATAAAAATAATCAATATAATAAGTGGAGGCACCTTCACCACTTATCTTAAGTGATTGTAACAATTAGTTAGCAATTAGGTGCATTTATGACACTCAGATCACCCCCGAAGTGCTCCTTGTTTGAAGGAAGAAGCCCAGTTAGCCTCCCCGAATGAAGGAGAAGGCTTAGTTGGCCTCCTTGAATGAAGGTAGGCATGGGTGTGCTCATGCTGATGTCATAGTGTGCTCATATGATGCTGATTAAGTAAAAAAAACTTAGGATAGTGGTTTAACAAGGCCAAATTGACCAAATTAAGTGTGCATGTTGGGTAATTGTCTCCAAAACCCCCCCTTAAGCTATACTCAGGATAAGTAAAATAAAGTGCATGAAAATTCTAGATCCCTAGAAACAAAGGCCGTAGGTCACCCTATACAATAATGTAACTAAAATAATGCTCAAAAATAAATCTAAGGAAAAGAGGGAAAACACAGTGGGAAACCCCCACCCCCCTCAAGCTAAACACTGAAAGTAGTATGATCACCATGATGAACTCACCCCAAATAGTGAACAGAGGTAAGTGAACTCATTTTCTAAAAATATCTTGGTGAAAATGTCTATAATCTGCTCATCAGTGGGGTAGTATTGCAGAATGATGGTCCTATGTTGCACTAATTCCCTGATATAGTGCATGTGTATCTCTACATGCTTGGTCCTATGCCTGGTAACTAGATCTATGGATATATTAATAGCACTTTTATTGTCAAAAAATAGGATAGTGGATAAATTATTTCCAATATTAAACTCTTAAAGAATGCCTTGCAACCAAACAGCTTGGATGCAAGCATTCACCGCTCCTTGGTACTCGGGCTCTGCTGAAGACAAAGCTATGGCGGCCTAAATTTTGCTAAACCAGAAAATGGGAACACCACCAAACATGAAGACATACCCAGAAGTAGAATTTCTATCAATAGAATCACCTGCCCGATCAGAATCTGTGTAACCAACCAGCTCTAGCTCGGAGTCTGCAGCATAGTGAATGTCGTAGGTCCTAGTTCTCTGAATATACTGGAGGATCCTCTTGGATTCCTTCCAATGAATATCATGAGGCTTTTCCATGTATATTGACACAGAATTCATGGCAGAACAGGTATCAGGCCAAGAATGAGTCAAGTAGAGCAAGCTACCTATCAGCTGTCGATAAATAGTGCAGTCCATGGGAGGTGTGCTTTTTCCTTCTTCAAGGCTGATCCTTGAAAGGAAAGGGAATGGAGCAGCATTACATTCATCCATGTTGAAATTTACTAATAGTTCAGATATGTATTTGGACTGAGTGACCACTATCCCATCAAAAATTTTCTCAATTTCAAGCCCCAGAAATTGCTTCAAGAGCCCCAAATCGCTCATTTCAAATGCATTGTGGAGAGCAGTTTTGATGACTGAAATAGAAGCAACTGAGCTACCTGTAATCAGTAATTCATCAAAATATAAAAAAATAATAATCAAATTACCATAATACTACTGTACATACACATTTTGATCTAATTTACACTTTTGTAAGTTTTGCGAGAGAAGGACGACATCCATCTTGGAATACCACTCTCTTGGGGCCTGTTTTAACCCATATAGTGACTTATTTATTTTGAAAAACAAAGATGTATCAGAAATTTAGCCCTCAGGCTGCTTCATTTATATCTCCTCATCAATATATCCATGTATATAGGTAGACATAACATCCATATGATGCACTTCCTAGTGCTTAGATGCAGAAATTGCCAAAACTAGGTGGATGGAGTCCATTTTGGAAACTGGTGCAAAAGTCTCATGGTAGTCCACACCTTGGACCTAGGAGAAACCTTTTTATACCATAATTTCCTTATATTTTCAGGTTTTTCCATCAGCAGCAACATTATTCTGAAACACCCACTTGCATTGAACCAATTTCCTCCGCGGAGGAAGAGAAACTAGCTCCCAAGTAGTGTTTTTTCTGAAGAGAATTCATCTCTTCATCCATGGTAGCTTGCCATCTTGAATCCTTCTGAGCATGGTAGTAAAAATTAGGATATGAGATTATCATCAAATATCTCTATTCAAACAACAAATAATTTGGACAATAAAGCGCAATACCGGGTTCTCCTTGGATCATCCGGATTTCCAATGTTATCACCTGCGGAGGAGAGTGTCTGTCGGGCACAAGTTGGGAGATGATTTTGTACTTCAGGTTATGATTCAGAATATGATGTTTGATATTCACTAATATAATAAATCAGAGGATCCAAATCAGGTTCATCACCCCCAATTACATCATCCAAATATTTAGTAGAATAGGAAAGAAATTCAACAGTTTTCTCCTTCACTAGTTCTACCTCCTGAAGAGGCTCATCGAACATGACACTCCTTTCAATCATGATCTATTTTGTTCTGATATCCATCCGCTTTAAACCTTTAGATTCATTAGGATATCCAATAAATAGATATTCGATTCTTTGCAGTTGCAAATCCCTCCTTTTATCAAGCAGAATTTGGGCCCATGCAGTGGACCCAAACACCCTCAGATTCAACACATCTGGCTTGTGTCTGAAATATGCTTTGAAAGGGGTCCTCAATTTCATGGATGAGTGTGAAACTCTATTATGAATATATGCTTCCACATGCATTTTTATATATCAAATGACACATCTCTGTCTCTGACCACTTTCCCATGATTCTGTCGCATGTCAACACTTCCATGATGACACTTCATGAAAGTCACTAAAAAAAAACTAAATTGGAGGACACATTTTTGGAGTTTTGTAAATTTGTTTGAACTCATCTCTACACCATTGGAAAGGTACATGAGTCAGATAAAACTTTCCAGAAGACACCAAAGTATGAAAATTTCTATAAGTACCCTAAAAATGATATTTCTTGATGCATATACAAGTTTCCTTAAGGAACCCCGCATATTGTACGCAAATTGTTATTTATAATAGTCATGTATGCCCTAAATACATGACCATTTACATTGAAACTTGTGTATACCTCCTGCATACATGACTGTTGTCTTTGCAGCCCACGTATTCCTCCTGAAAATGTCAAAAAAATACGTTTTTCAAAATTCGGGTAGTTTGGGTAGTTATGCAACTGAATCCTTTAGTTGTAACTACTTTTTCTTCAACCCTATCTCTTCATGAAGCATATAAATAAGATCAGGGAGGACCATGAGAGAGGAATTGAATCTTTGCATTGTTATGCTATAGGAATTGGAGCTCCATTTCCCCCCACCTTTGTCGTAGTTATCATCCCCTTATGTTGCAGAGCTTGGAGGCTGAGTTCCTTGGAGAAGAGAAGAAGCAAAACTAGATCAAGGTTATATGAGGTTTCCAAATTTAAAAGAAGGTATATTTGTACTTGTTTGCAAGATTGATAAAGATGTGATGTCCTTATTCTTCCCAAATCATTGTTCAATGTGTGATTGAATTTATATTTATGATCAGTTGTTTATGTTAATCAGAATAGTTTCTAATATTGCTTTGACTATCATTAATTTATATGTGGTAATATTGATTTGAGGAAGGTATAATTTGTTTTGCAGGTCTCTTGGAGCAAGAGGAGTGAGAGGAGCAAGAGGAGTGAGAGGAGTAAGAAGAGGATTGAAGGGCTACTTAGATCAACCTTCATTTGTTAAGGTATGAACCATTCTAATCTATGAATCGTGTTTATATATACTTGCAAAACTAATTGCATCCACCTTTCAACCCCAGTACATTGATGGCCTATTAAACCCTAGCCAAATGAAACTTTCCTTTACAACAGAATTGGCGACTCCACTGGGGAGAGCCTTGTCTGTTTGGAGTTTCTCTATTTTTCTTTTAGTATTTTGTAAAGTTTCAGGTCTTTTTTACCACTTAGGAACACTTTATCTATCTGATAGAACACCTCCCCTACCTTCCTAAGGAAGGTTTTCACCTTTTTTTTGTGTTTTCCCACCCATACATGAGTTGCCGACTAAACAGTCGCATGTCTGGTTTGTACATGCGACTTTCTATACTTTCAACCCGCGTATCATACATGACTTGTTAGTAGTACATCCCACATATGCTTGTACACATGACTTGCTATACTGTCAACCTGCGTATAATATGTGACCTATCAGTAGTACAACCCACGTGTGCTCCTAAAACAATGTTGTTCCTAAGTTTTGTGGTTTTTTCTACTATTGTGGGTTGTTTGGTAGGTATTTTGGGGTCCTATGCAGGTGCATGACTCCAAGGAGTTAGTGTCATCCTTTTTGGTTGTTCTTTATCTATGTGGTAAGCCTTCTTATAATGATTAGGGTTTTCTCTTTGCTCTTTTCCCCCACCCCCTTTGCTTGGCATGATTTTTGGATTATGTTTTTGGCCAGCGTCTGTTGGTTATCTTTGTATGAACTTAGGAGATTATTGGTTTTTGTTTCCTTCTTCTTTTGTTGGTTAACTTCACCATGCCAAAATAGTTTACTTGTCTCTTATGCAAGCCTTCCTTCCAAGTAGGGTTTATACTAAATTTAGGGCATTCTAGAGTCTGTTTGGTGGTTGTATATCAAAGTTCCTTTTGCTTTGTTCTTGTTATTTACATACATTCAGTTTGTAGGTAGTTTTTCTTTCGCATTTACAAAAGAAAAAGAAAAAGAACATATATTTGTTTAATATGCATGTAGATTAGAGTTTTGTCTTTAATGCACTGCATATCATTATTTAAAAAGATAAAAATAAAAAGAAATTGTTCTTTTGTGGCTTTCAAGTTTCTATTTGAAGAAAGAAAGAGAATAGGTATTGCTTTTTTGCATTTCATTTCTCTTTGTTTAGTCATTTTGTTTCAACTTTGAGTCAAAATACCACATAAGTTTCACACCATTTGCATCTGACTAAAAATAGCCTATTAAAATGAACGATATAATTTAAAAATTATTAGTAAGTTTTATTTTATAGGCTCCTACACCAACTACCTTAGGCTAGACTTGTGGATTAGGGAGTTTTAACTCTCCACAAGTATTAAATTTCAGACATAGTTGGCCAATCACTAGGTAAATCCATTTCTATGTTGATTGGATCTGGGAAGCTCCTCTCAAATGGGAGTTAAGAACAAGGCCATTTGGAGGCTTGGACTGAGGAGATAACCCTCTGATTCCTTGCCAAAGCATAGACCAAGGTTTTTGCGCATTGGGATAGACTAGTTGAGCCGCACCTTCCTTCTGATGCACCTTTCCAGATAAAGGTCAAAGTTGAACCATACACAATTGCTCATTGTATTGTTCATGAAGGATATTCAGTTAATATCTTGTCTGCTCGTGATTGGAGAGGCATGGGATCTCCCATCCTTGTGTCGAATTCTAGTCAGTTACTCACATTTGATAGAATAAATTGTATAGCCTTGGGAATTTTTTCTCAAACACCTATTAATTTGGGTGGCAAGACCGTCTTAGCTGACTTCATGGTGATAGAAAACCCCTTGGACTTCAATATGCTCCTTGGATGTGATTATTTATATACCATGCAATCTGTGGTGTCAACATTCTTTCATGTGATTTACTTTAATCATGGTGAAGAAATAATCACTATCAATGAGTTAGATTTTCTTGATCCTTCTCCTAACCCAACTAGAGACCAGTTCTTTCCTTTGATGATTCACAGTGTTTCTATAGACACTACCCCGCCACAGGTGAGCTATGTGGCCTCATGTCCTTTGCGTTCAATTTATACTGAGAATCAGCCTTTATTTTCATGCTTATCTTCTCGAACTTGGTCCCAACAGTTGACCAGTTGGGTCATCGCATATAAACTATGGAGCATGATCTCCACTCTGTCGATCCATTTGAAAGTTTAGACATGTGCCCTATCTCAGATGATCTCCTTCCTTTGGATAAAGTCTTCCTAGATTATTTTATACAGTCTAACCTTCTTTTGGATGTTGGTTCATTTGTGACTAATTCCAACCCTGATTTTCTTAGTAATCCCAATTTTCCCATGGATCGGTCTTCTTATGTTTGTCTTGTTCAGTTTTTGGACTCTCCCTTCAAATAGCAAGTCAGTGGTTCCGATGAGTTTGATTTTTCTTCTGAATTTTTGAACTCCTGTGATACTAAGTTTGTTCTTGTAGAATCTATCTCCCCTATTGATATTTTCTTTCCTTCTGAGGTTGATATTACTGATTATAAACCGTAGAGCCTTGGTTCTATAGAATATTCTTCGGTCGATTCTACCTTGACTTTCCCTTTTGTAGAAGATAGAAAAGTCACATGTGTTTCTGCCAAAGTGACCTGCATCGGATATTTTCTTTTGAATATGATCCTAATGCTATTGTTTCTTAGAGACAATATTCTTAGTTGGATTCACAACTATTTACTGGCCTTGTCTTGTTGTTCAAGCTATAATTGCATTTTCATGTTCCTTACTCGCGCTTATGAGCCTGATGTCGGCTTCCAAACTTTTAGCTCATTGTATAATCCCTCATCTTTGTTCTCATCGTCACTAAGCCTTGTATCATTTTTACTTTGCAACTTGACACCCTTTACCTTGAGGAGACATTCCCTGAGTGTCTTTATCCCGCTCATGTTCCTTGCATTATGCATAGGTTTGTTCCTTGCGCTTGGAAGTAGTTTTGCTTTTCATTGACCCTTGTCTCCTTGCATTTAGAGTATTCTTCCTGCTCTCCTTAGAGCTTATTAAAAATATTATGGAGGCCACGAGTTGAGTTTTCCAGACTCATTAAAACTTAAGGGGAAAGATATTGAGTTTCTCTAGGCCCAGGTCTGACTCCTCAAAGTAGACTTGGCTGTTGAGTAAACTTGTCCATTCAGGCTCATTAAGAATATGTGAATGGGAATCCACATTGGTGGTAGGTTCATTAGAGGAAATTTCAACTCAAAATGGGCCTCCTAAAATGAATTAATAAAATAATAGTTAAAATAATAAAATAATATTTATTAATTTTGGAGGAAGAAAAGAAAAAAACTACTTTTTGTTTGTATTTTTGACATATCTGCCTGTGTTTTTACTCAAATTTCGATCGGGAGAGCTCGTTGGATGCAGAATTAAATTCCGCATCCAACGAATACACACTCGGCATACTTTTGATGGACCCCGCTACCCCAAAAATAAGAAATACCTGAAAAGATGAAATGATGACATCATCATTTCATTTTTTCAAGCATTTCTTGTTTTTGGGGTAGAGGGGTCCATCAAAAGTATGCCAAGTGGGTACTCGTTGGATGTGGAATTTAATTCCACATCCAACGAGCTCTCCCGATCGAAATTTGAGTAAAAACACGGAGAGATATGTCGAAAATACAAACAAAAAAAGTAGTTTTTTTTATGATACATGTCCCTAAATTTATATTAAAAAAGTGTTTAAGACCTATAAGGTATTTCAAATTTAAAGCAATTTCATTGGCTAACACATAATGACATGGAATTTGAATCAAAGTTAAAAGGCCCATTTTGATTTGAAATTTCCTCTAATGATCACTTTATCGGACCATGTGGAATAATATGAGAAAGGAACAATCTCTTTTCTATGGATTTGAGAAGCGTATTCTGAGGCATAGGTTTATCACTTTTTCGGACCTGAGGGACTAAATTTATGGAAAAGGAATGCCCAGTATGAGCTTAGTTTTCTCTTTTTCGTGCTCTAGACCTAAACATGAAAAATATTTTGAGTGTACTTTATGTCTTTTCCATGCTCATTACACCCTAAAGAAAAAAGCATCGAGTTTCCTGTTGTAAGCCCCATTTCTCATAAGCAAATGGATCTTTCCAAGTGATCTTTCCTTCCTTCACACTCATAAAACTTAGGCTATATGTTACTTTTGAAGGAGAATTGGGTAGGTGGTAATTTAACCTTTTTCATACCTCCCCGACTAAGTATGAAAAAGGTGCACCTTACTTCTTCGGAAGCTAAGAGATTTTTTATGTGGTTTGTTTTATACTTTTCCGGCCTCAGGAGACTAAATTGGACAAAAAACCACCCCCCTGGAGTCTTCTTTGGAGTTTTTAGACTCTCTAAACTATGAAAACACTGATGATCATGTACTATTTTGGGCTCATAAAATCCACGAATCAGTGGTTTATGAAGCATTCTTCTATCTCTTCTTTGAGCTTTCTAAAAATGAACAAGGTCCCGAGTTTTCTTTCTTGGACTCATTAAACCTTTACAAGAAAGAGGGGAAGGGAAGTTCATTCACATTTTTTTACATCATTGAAACAAGTCTTGTTTCTTTGAACAAAGCACCATTTTTTAGTCTATCAATAGTTGGGTCCTAGTATTTCGACCTTATCCCGATTCAGAGTTTCTTACTCCTCCAATTGGTTTCTTTTCCAATTATATGGGGAATCTGTCAATGTCTCCTACATTGCATATTTTTGTCGTTGGTATTTTTGTGTCAAAATATACCTAAGTCACTTTTGTGTTGCACTCACTGTTCAAGGATTAAACCTTTATCAGTCATTCTGTAGTTTCCTTGACCTTTTGTGTCGACCATTCCCTAGTATCAGTTCATTACATCATGTCTTCAGTGGTCCTTGTTGTGAAATTCAGTACCAATTCTAGATCTAATTATTCCTTGACTTACCTCATGTTGGATGATGAAGTATGACTTAATTCCTTCCTTCCAACGGATCTCTTCCTATCGACTGCAACACATCTTGCTCTGGGAATGATATTTAGATATTTTATGATAGTACCTTGGGGATTGCAGTCATCAGTGGCAATTTCCCTCGCTATTGGGTAGTGGGAATAATTTATTGTCTCTTACTCGATGGATCCTTCAAGTGTTTGACTTCAAGTCCTTTTATTCACACCTATTAGAATTTACTAGATGCCTTGGGGACCATTTTCATTAATAGTGGTTTCCGTCACATTTGTTAACGGTTCTCATTATTGACTAGTAATCAAATTGTTTCCTCCATGTTCGACTTCAAGACCTTGGGCCGATAGTAGCATCGTAATTTTTCTATTGCCCAAGTTGAACACAAACTTGCTACATTTTATATGACATTTCACTGAGACATAGATCGACCTTGTATTCTTGTGCCGATGATCGATTGTTGAGCATGGATCCACCTTGTTCATTTGTGGCCATGACTCCTTTAGATTTGATATGGTGCCTTTTTGCATATTGAGTGACCATGATAGTTTCATCAGTCATAAATATGTTGGACCCACCTATATATTTATGGTGATGATTTGTATATGGACTTGTATGTCCTAGAGATCAGTTTTTTCTGACATTTATCTCTCTTTCAGGTACCTTTGTTCAATCCTTTCGATCTTGGATTCTCTGCTCTCTCCATACTCAATTGTTTCCTTTATAATGTATTTCAGCTATTTTCTTCCCCTCTAACCTCATACATTAGGGGGCATATTTTATATCTCAAAATGACACATCTTTTCCTGTGACCACTTTCCCATTATTTCGTTGCATGTCAACACTTCCATGACGACACTTCATGAAAGTCACTAAAAAAACCTAACTTTGAGGACCCATATCTGGAGTTTTGTAACTCTGTTTGACCACATCTCTACACTATTGGAAAGGTATCTGAATCAGCTAAAACTTTCTAGAAGACACTAAAGTCTGAAAATTCCTATAAGTACCCTAAAAATCACATTTTTGGATGCATACGAGAGTTGCATTAAGGAAACCCATGTATTGTACGTAACTTGTTATATATAATAGTCATGTATGCCCTAAATAAATGACTATTTACATTGAAACTTGTGTATACCTCCTGCATACGTGATTGTTGTCTTTGCAACTCGCGTATTCCTCCTGAAAATGTCAAAAAAATACGTTTTCCAAAATTCGGGTAGTTTGGGTAGTTATGCAATGGAATCCTTCAGTTGTAACTACTTTGTCTTCGACCCTATCTCTTCATGAACAATAGAAATAGACGTAGGTAGGTCAATGAGAGAGGACTTGAATCTTTTCATTGTTATGCTGGATGAATTGGAGCTCTCTTTCCCCCCACCTTTGCCGTAGTGATCATCCCCTTGTGTTGCAGAGCTTGGAGGCTGAATTCCTTGGAGAAGAGAAGCAGCAGAACCTAATCAAGGTTTTGTGAGGTTCCCAACTTGAAGAGAAGGTATATTTGTACTTGTTTTGAATATTAATAAATATGTGATGTCCCAATGTGTGATTGAATTTATATTTATGATCATATGTTTATGTTAATCAGAATAGTTTCTAATATTGATTTGATTATCATTACTTTATATGTGGTCATATTGGTTTGAGGAAAGTATAATTCATTTTCTAGGTCTCTTGGAGCAAGAGGAGCGAGAGGAGTAAAAGGAGAAAGAAGAGGATTGAAGGGCTGCTTGGATCAACGTTATTTTGTTAAGGTATGAACCATTCTAATCTCTGAATCTTGTTTATATATACTTGCAGAACCATTTGCATCCACCTTTCAACCCTAGTATGTTGATGGCCTCTTGAATCCTAGCCATATGAAACTTTCCTTTACAAGATGCATGGTTTCAACCCACAAATTTGCAGCCAACTTCTTTGATTCCAACATACAAGTGGTCATCTCCTTGAGAGACTGATTCTTCCTCTCTGCTACACCATTCTATTGGGGAGTGTAAGGGACTGAATCTTGGACCTGAATACCACTTTGGGAACATATATGCAGTAGCTCATTACTGATATGCTCCCCGCAATTATCAAATCTCAAAATATTGACCCTTTTTCTGGATACATTCTCAATCAAAGCCTTCAATTCATTGAATTTTTCCAAGACTTCTGACTTCTTTTCGAATACAAAGGACCCATGTGTATCTAGAAAAGTCATCAATGAAACTGAGAACGTACCTTGATCCATTCATTGATGTGGTAGGGATGGGACCACTGATATCAGAATGTATCAGTCCCAAGATGCATGATGCTTGGATTTACTTCCCCTGATCAAACTTATGCTCAGGGTGCTTGCCAACAACATAACCCTTGCAAATTTCGGCAGTAGCTTTGATGACCGAGAGGCCTTCAACCATAGAATTATTCTATAATTTATGTAAGTATTTAAAGTTTAGGTGGTTGAACCTCTCATACCATAGTCTACTAACCTCATTTCCATGAGTCAGCAATGCGGTGGGCTTTGCATCCGCCATAAAATGGGAGAACTAGTAGGATTTTGCATGATGGTTTGCAAGACCTTTTGCTACAAGTTTTCTAGATGCAAGTTATTTGATCTCTACATCATCTGGGATATAGGAGACTCTCTTGGGCACTCTTGTATGTGTCATTTGATAAAATCTTAGGAGTTTTGATGCAAGAGATGGTACATACAGAACATTGGAAAAATAACCATGCTCAAGATCTACAGTACCTTGTCCCTCAGATATGATTGTGGAGTCATCTCCCATGTGGATGGGAATGGATTTTTTGGTATCCAAATATGATAAAGTCTCTTTTATCCATGATGTGATTCGAAGCACCATAATCTATCAAAAGATATTTGGACTTCGAAGTGCTTGCCATGAGAGCATGACCTCTTCCATGCTGTGGTTCTCGATCTTGCTGATCTCTCCTCCAAAAGATTTCTAGAAGATTGATGTGATTTTTCTCAAGAAGATAAGTAGCTTCATCAAGTTTATTTTTCATGCAGGCATGTTTGGGGTGGAATCCCTTCCCGCAGTATGAACACTTGAATTTTTCCTTTCCATGATGCCCTTTGCTTTTGTTCTTCTTCGAGCCAGAAGGCTCCTCATGCTGCTGTTTTTCAACTTTAGGCTTAGGAGCTTCGAATTTGGTTTTTGGGTTCTTTTGCTGCTTTCCTTTACCATTCAAATATTTTGTCCCTGAGACATAGAGATCTTGATCATGTGAGGATCTGATAATCCTCACCTGCACAAGCTTATCGTGTTCACTTTTTAGGTAGTCAATGAAGGCGTTGAGTGAAGGCATATTCAATCCATGGGTTGTGAGTTTATCTACATGGAATGTAGAAACAAACATCGTATAATCAACTTCAAGTTTGGAGAGTATGGCGAGGATGAGCTGATCATCCTCCTTCTCCACCTTACACTACTTCAACAATAAGACAATGTGCTTGAACTTTGTGAAAAAATTATTTAAGGTCTCAAAATTGGAAGGTTGGAGAGACATCAACTTGTTTTCAAGATGGTATACTCTCAAATCATCCTGTTTTCCATACAGGGTATCCAATTTGTCCCAAATTTCCTTTAGAGTCTTCAATCCCAAGATATAGAAAAGAAGATCCCAGGAAATAGAGAGGCACAAGAATCTAAATGCTTCATCTTTCTTGTTCAAGAATCCAGCTTTGTCTATCACATGAGTAGGCTCTTCTTCAGTGTCCATAGTGACCCGATGGATTCCTCTAGCATGTAGTTGGATCTCCATGTTTCCTTTCCATGAATGGAAATTAAATAGAGTCAAGAGTTCGACGGAAGAAGCCATCCCAAAATGCTGGAGTGAATGTTTTTCACCTGTTAAAACATGAAAATCACAACAAAAGGGGCACCGTAAGGTCAAATAGCCTACACATTTTAGGATTTCATCACACCCAGCATAGTTGATCAAGCAAGCTTGATCAACAATTCCTTAACTTGGGGTATTAAGTGGTAAGCCTTGAATTTTGGTGCAGTCCTGGAATTTTGAGCTTTTGCTCAATTTTTCATGCAAGATTTGTCAAAAACCATGTTTTTGAGAGATCTGAGCTTCATCGCACTGTGAGCTCTGATACCATATTAATCTGTCACAGTAATATAGGCAATAAAACATAGTCTCATGGAATATTTTAGACAATTAAGCATAAAATTGGCATCATGGTGTTGCAATGGAAGTAGGAGCTCCATATAATCAAATGAAAAATGAATATTACAATACAATGATCACGCAAGGTGCATGAATTCTAAGACAATTCGAATTCCCAAGGAGGCCATTTGAATTGACTGAATGGGTGTAGCTTAACTGAATGTAAGCCACAGTAAACACATTTAGTTAACCCATTGATCAAGTCCAGATTGACTCAACTGAGTCCTAACTGAAGTTGAAGTGCAATGAATGACTGAGTCTAACTGAAAGCAGCTCAGACACATGTCACTGCATGCCAACCAACAAGTGGTAGTGCATCATTAACTCCAATGAACCCCAATGAGGTTAACTGAAGTCAAAATGGTCATCAGAGGTGGTTGGATGTGCCCTAGTTGACTCCAGTTCATAAATATTAATAAAAATAATAAATATAATGAGTGGAGGCACCTTCACCACTTAGCTTAACTGATTGTTACAATTATTTATCAATTGGTGCATTTATGACACTCAGATCACCCCCAGAGTACTCCTTGTTTGAAGGAGGAAGCCTAGTTAGCCTCCCCGAATGAAGGAGAAGGCTTAGTTGGCATCCTTAACTGAAGGTAGGCATGGGTTTGCTCATGCTAATGTCATAGTGTGCTCATCTTATGCTGATTAAGTGAAAAAAACTTAGGATAGTTTTTTAACAAGGCCAAATTGACCAAATTAAGTGTGTATGTTGGGTAAATGTATCCAACACCCCTTTCGGGTATTTCCAAGTGGTCTCTCAAACTCTTTGTCTAACACTTAACCGATTTTCTTCAAACCCTAGGTCACCAAGGTGATTTAATTTTTCCTTCTAACTTGGCAAGTGAGATACCCAATGGGTAGAGGCCAACAAGGGGAATCCATCAAGACCACTTTCATCTTCTGGAGCTTCATTCTATCTCCTTGGTGGGCGTTTTTTTGGAGCAGTGCAAATATGGCCGAGAGGCACTTTTGGTAGATTGATATCTTCTTCTTGAAATACTTTTTGTTCAGGATAATTATATTGTTAGATGCACCATACAACACTCTAGAAATCCACACTCTCAGAATATTTTTATCATAAAACTATGACCGATGGCGGGAATTTTTCCAGGGCCAGTTAAGCAGATTTTACCAATAATTCCATACTTGGACAACTTCTGATATTCACCTAGGCTTGGTCTAATTTCCCTAACCCACATTTTTGGCAGGTCCATAAATTCTTCTTCAGGGTTTCTTATTGATGTTATTAATTTGCCTATTGAACTCATATTGGATGAATTCTCAATGTCATTGTAATCAACCTATAATTTTCCACTAGATTTTCAGCATTACAAGTGATGCAATTTATGGAATGAAAGCCAAGGAATATAACGGAATGAGTGCATGAAAGGACATATTCCCTTGCAGATGATGAATTAGCTTGAGTTCATAAGTAAGTAGAGGATTGTCATTCTTACTTAGTTTCATATTGCTTGCTATTACTGTTTAGTTATACCATTTTCTTGGTTAACAAGTCTCCACTATGCTCATTTTTTTAAGCTGAAAAAAGTGTGTCCATATTTTACAGCAGTACGCTATACACAATGAGAATGTTGGACAAGCTAAAAGTCAGCAAAATTTTCATCAATAATCAATATTTTGATAATACAAGCAAGGTAGCAAACAAGACATGAAATGACAAAATGTGAAATTGCTCAATCCTTCATATTCCAAACTCTGAAGCACCAGTTACTAAAATACAATCATGAGGCCCTTCGATAAAGTGACAGATGTCAATTCCACACACCATAAGGAAACTCAAAGTTGATTTCAAGTGAGGTCGGGGGTCACCTCCTCCATTGATACCATGACACTACCACAGAAGGGGTGACGTAGTTGGCATCACCACATAAGAAATCAGATCAAGATCCCACGTGACCGTTCATGTTGTCATCATGCTACTTGATAATGGTGTGTGTGAGGATTTGATGGATTCATGGTGAACTTGACTTCTAATGATGATTCAGTAATCGCTCGGCTCGTTATAAGGCCATGATCACCGTCGTTCTAAGATATAGAGTGAGTGGATACTAGTAAAGAATAGGGATGACTAACTGTTGTTCTACTAAGGATAATGGGGGTGCTAATATGGGATTTGTAATGCCCATTCTTCTTGGGAAGCCTATTTTTATATGTGTTTTATTGACCGCTGGGTTCTTCTTGGAAATTCAGTCATTTCTAGACCTTCACGCAAAAGAAGCTCCATCCATCATGGTAGAGATGTTCATTACATTAGGAATACCTTTTGATGCTGATAAGGGCAATATAAAAATGTTCATTACATTAGAAAGAATTTATGATGCTCGTAAGGGAAATGATGTCCTACTAATATGCAACACCACTGTGGAATTAGTGCCTAGAGTTGTCGGTCCTAAGAACATCATTCTGAAGCCTACAGACAAGGTCGTGGACTCCATTACCATGGTGCATAGTATCCATTGCTATAAACGGTTGGTCGAAATGATTTTTTAGATTGGGGGAGAACATATTCGAGGTATTTTTCATCATTTTCCTTGCTGCAAATTTCCAACTCTAATGAAGGTGATGGCAAATCCAAAGAGGTGTTGCGCTGGCATATCCTATAGGAAGGATCTTGTCCTGGTAGAAGAAGCATACAAGAATGAAAATCTCATCAAGGCTTTAGTGCTGTTGATAAATGGGATTGTCTTATCCAAGTCTTCTCAAATAATAGTGTTATCAAGACAAAAAGGAAAACAAAAAAGAAGCATAAACCTTCATGCCAGCTGTGAACGCAGGCATAACATGACTATCAAACACAGAATGAACAATTGAATAACATGGTGAATTCAATGTGCAAATTGAGTAGACTGTATTTAAACTTAGTTTTGATTTTCAAATTCAAAATGATTTGTAGAATGGTTGTTTTGTACAAGATAAAATGCCATGGCCTCAATTCAGTTAAGAAATCAGCTTACTATTATTTTTAATCATTGCATATGAATTTATTTTCTGGATGCAAACTTATTCCTTTAAATATTTAATTTTGGTCACTTTCTTATTCTTGCTACAATGTGGAAAATATATTATATTCATGTCGTTTTTTTTCTGTAAATGTCTTTTTTTGGAAATAGAAGGAAATCGAAGGATAAAATAATTTACAAAAAGAAAAAGAAAAAGAAATATTGAAAATATGATAGACAGATTGCTCATTCCACATATTCACAACACAACATCTCATTTCACATGCAACTAAGATTGTATAATACTGATGCATTATCAAATCAAAACTTGTGCCCATGGCATATAATTGCAACTTCTGCCCAAAATTTTAATTAAATGTAAAGATTAATCCCGAAATACAAAAAATTATAAACTATGTCATGATCTAAGTATAAATATTCAATAAATCAACTATTCTCAATTCATACAACATCACTGAAATCACTAGTCACACAGTATAAGCACTAGTTACATAGTTCAATGTCATCCTTATGCCAATAAATGAAGCTCAACAAAGCATCTGTTAGATTACATAATGTGCTACTGGAATGTGGTAGAGCTATATTTTCAAATAGAGGATCTAAAATTTCTGTCGGATTCACAATATAATAGCCTTTTCCAACAGGTACACAGTGGACCATTTCATTTGGGTTAGTCTTATGTATTTTCTCCCTTGCATCTTTAACCCTTGAGTTTAATGCAATGAGAAAGCATTTCTTTCCTTCCAGCCCCAATTGTGAAGTTGGTGTAAACTCATTAGCATTATCTCGATCCTGTAAATAAATGAGACAAAGTAAGATGCATGGAAATAACAATTTAAACATTGATGATCCGAGATTAAATAATTACAATCTTACCTGAATTGGTCTTTTCATTTTATCAATTTGTAGTTTCGATGGAACCATTGGTGTTTTCTTTACCAAATGCTCATCATATTTTGGAGCACGACTCTGCACCCAACAGACAATGATTTCTAATATATTGATAAAATAAAATAAGATTGAATTAAGTTACGAAATTTTTCAATACTTACTAGGGATGATGGAGTATGCATTGAAGTTCATTTCGTTTGTATTAGTCCATTCATAGGGGTTGTGATCTCCCCTGTATTACTCTGTTAAGGAAAAAATTGTAATATATATATA
>LPNX010029724.1:427510-451467 GCA_001517045.1 Pseudotsuga menziesii
GTAGGACACTGTTTATATGACCAATCAGATATTAGAATTCAGATCATTAGTGTGAAAATATGTATATTGAGACAAGAGTAAATAATTGGAAACTAGCACTTTCTTTTTTGACCACATGTTCTCTCTCCATATATTCTACTCTTATCAGTAGTTCAGTTATTGTTGTTTACAAGATGTGATTTCCTCTATTTTTTATTTCACTATAGCTTGGCTTACAACTAGCACCTCCTTGTATGGACTTTTTCCAAACAAGTTAGTTGTCGTAACTCCTAAGCCAACGGCATGACATCCTCCTCTTGCATCAACCCCTAGAACCTTGGCAAGGGAATCATCCCTAGCTGCAAAGTCTTGAGATGCAACTTCTACTTGTGCTTGTTCAATTTTTTGCTAACATTGACATACAATTAAATCCATTAAAGGAAATTTAAGGTCTAAAATGGGACTCCTAAGGAAAATAATAAAATAATAGTTATTAAGTTGGGAGGAAGAATGAAAAAAACTACTTTTTTGTTCGTATTTTTGACATATCTCCCTGTGTTTTTACTCAAATTTCAAGCGGGAGAGCTTGTTGGATGTGGAATTTAATTCCGCATCCAACGTGTAGCCATATTGCATACTTATGACAAACCCCGCTACCCCAAAAACAAGAAATACATGAAACAATGTGATGATGATGTCATCCTCATGTTTTTTTAGGCATTTCTTGTTTTTGGGGTAGCAAGGTCTATCAAAAGTATGCATTGTGGGTACTCGTTAGATGTGGAATTAAATTCTACATCCAACAAGCTCTCCCGCTCGGAATTTGATTAAAAACATAGGGAGCTATGTTGAAAATACGAACAAAAAAGTAGTTTTCTTTTATGACAAATATTTCAATTCAACCATTATGTTTGACTCATTTTATTGAAATTCTATTGGTTCTTGAATTCCAACTCACAAAATTTATTGTTGGCACTTTTTTCTTAAAAGTTCCATTTTAGACCCCAAATTTCGTCTAATGCAGATCATAGAAGAAAACATTTCCAACATGTAAAATGAAATTTTAATTAATATCTAAATTAAAATGTTGAGAACATACTATTGTTTCTCCTACAGTTGGTGCGATTGCAGTTCCATCCTTCTTTTGATGGCACTTCTTCCATAAGTCTGCCCTAGTAATGCTTGTAGTTGTATCATCATAGGCTATAGATTTTTTCTAGTTGCAAAAAGTAAAATAGTATGGTTAAGTTTTGACATTACAATGAAACTAAAATATGCTAATATTTATCATATCAGATAAAATATCATCACAATTTTTTACCATATCATCTTCGACCCATTGATAACCTCGACATCTAGAGGTGTGCAAGTCCCTCTCCTTTTCTCTATTTTCCTTGTTTTTTTCCTTATATCCCAGAAGTAAATTGTAAATAACATATATAAGTCAACATTACAAGCCAATAGACCTTGTTCTTCATGTTTCTCTACCTCTTTTTGTGTCAAGGGATATTCTCCTTCTACATTGTTATCCATATGGTATGGTTGTTTGTGAACATCTTCCATAAAAGAAGGGCACATAAAGGTGTTATGGATTTCTTAATCGTAAGATTTATAGTTCTAAATATCTAGAAAAAAATGAATTAATGGGATTCCCTTGTTCATGTTGCTCTTGATCTTCTTGAAAAGAGGAAAATGTATCTTTGTCATCTGCTTCTTTGTTAGGACTAGTAGAGTCATTAAAAGGCATAGAAGGTGTAATCTTCTTTTCTATTGTTTGTATTTTCCTCTTCTTTGTATCTATAGCCAAGAATCTTAATAAACATATTCCTAACATCATCATACAATAAAAATAAGCATTATATAACTACATAAGGAAATACATTGTTCTATTTCTAAATATTTACCTTGTGAGATGCATGTCCCTTTCTTTCCCATTTCATCATTTTGATGCATTCTTTTTGAAAATTTCATAATTGATTTCGTGTCATAACCTGCTTTTCCTTTTTTTTTAAATGATTAGAGTATTGATTATGTAATTATTAGAGTATTGATTAGATTATTATGCTTTTCGTTTCATAATGATTAGAGTATTGATTAGAGTATTGATTTCGAGTCATAACCTCATCTTCTCCTAAGGTTTTCAATGAAAAGGGGAAGGACCCTAGTACTCGAATTCATGTAGGTGGAAAAAGTAATCAAAGAGGGAACCAAACAAATGCATCAAGGTCCCATGTCAATTAGTAAGGATACCATAAGGATAAGATAATTGTACTAATTAATTAGTTATCTATTTCCATAGACTCTCTTATGATTATACACAAGATATTTTCTCTTTTATCTTCTATTTGTAACTACTCATGCCGCATCATGATATGAATCATTATTGTTTTTTTCCTTACTAAGAGATCTATCATATGCATTTAAACAATTAGTTCAGCTTGTATTTTTCTTGGTTGGATTTATGATCTCTCTTCTCATGGAGATCATATGAGCTAAAATTTCAATGGTGGTATGCCTTACAAATATACTTTCTTAATTGGGATATCAATTAGCTAATTACCTCAAATATTAGAATAATGAGAATAGATATACGATGTTACATTTAATCTATATGCTCTCCATAATTAAGTTTGACATGAAATATTCATTAATACATTGGTTAAGGTCCTATGTGGAGAAAACCTACAAGAACCTATACAATCCTTTTAAATATTGAGAATTTGTATGATTAATTAGTACCTCTTCCAAACTGCATATGCAATTCTTATCAAGATAAAAAGGAATTTGAACCATTAATGTATGTTTTTTAGACCCGTATTATACCATTGAAACTTATATATTTCTCCTAATGAAAATATGATAACTTGCTTGATGGACCATATGAATATGATGCGACCCCCATCTCCTTATTAGTATAGTTTTTAACCTACAATGTCAACCCTCCATCTCTTTATATTAATTATCAAACAAATTATAGGTATATACCTAGTATTGTAGGTGTTAATGATATAAAGGACACCTCTCTAATTCCTACAACACATGTTATATGAATCATTGAACCATGGAAATCTTGTAGATAGAACAGAGAAAACGATGGATATATAGATCCAAAATTTCATCTAATCTATCCTTAAGTATTCCCTTAACCATCATCCCTAACTGAAAATGATTGACACGAAATGAGGTAACATATACTACCTTGAATAATGGACATTGCAAAGGTGGCCAAGTTGTCATTTATCTTGGACTAGTGGAGCATATGAACGAAAATGGTTGTGATCAACCAAGTATTCATACTAATTACAATCCTTTGATGAATGAATCTAAAAATAAAAATGGCTTGACACAAATAAGGAGGTTGCGAGGGTATACCATGAAATCGACCCACATGCATGTATATTAGCCGATTGTGTTGGTGTACAACATGAAGTTAAATAATATTATAATAACCATGGCTTATAATAATGCATTGATTGTGAGGTTTATTTGTCAAAGGATGGGGGCAGTGAGTTTCTTTCAATGGATTCAAGAGCAGTACTAGTAATCAATTTTATCTTACCACCTAAGGGATGCCATTTTCATTTGAAGTTAGATGTTGAGGTTACAATATCCAAACATAGTATTATTTCTAGTCAGAATCTACTGCATGTATATCTAGGTGATGGATTTATCGATTACTTGATCAAATCACTTATATATCATTCAAAGTCCCATGTCAATAAGTAAGGATACCATAAGGATAAGATAAATAATGTACTAATTAATTAGTTATCTATTTCCATAGACTCTCTAATTATGATTATACAAAATATATTTTCTCTTTTATCTGCAATTTGTAACTATTGGACGCATCATGATAGGAATCATTATTGTTTCTTTCCTTACTAAGAGATCTATCATATGCTTTCAAACAATTATTTCAGATTTTTTTTTTCTTGGTTGGATTTATGATCTCTCTTCTCATGGAGATCATATGATCTAAAATTTCAGTGGTGGTATACATTACAAATCTACTTTCTTAATTGGGATATCATTTAGGTAATTACCTGGGATATTAGAATAATGAGAATATATATACTGTGTTACATTTAATCTATATGCTCTCCATAGTTAAGTTTGACATGAAATATTCATTAATACATTGTTTAAGGTCCTACCTAGAGAAAACCTACAAGAACCTATACAATCCTTTTAAATGTTGATATTTTTATCATTAATTAGTACCTCTTCCAACTTGCATATGCAATTATTATAAAGATAAAAGGAATTTGAACCATTAACCTATGTTTGTTAGACCAGTATTATACCATTGAAACTTATATATTTCTCCTAATGAAAATATGATAACTTGCTTAATGGACCATATGAATATGATGTGACCCCCATCTCCTTATAAGTATAGTTTTTAAACAACAATGTCAATCCTCCATCTCTTTATATTAATTATCAAACAAAGAATAGGTATATACCTAGTATTGTAGGTGTTAATGATGGAAATGACACCTTTCTAATTCCTACAACACGTGTTATATGAATTACTGAACCATGACAATCTTGTAGATAGAATAGAGAAAAATATGGCTATATAGATACAAAATTTCATCTAATCTATCCTTAAGTGTTCCCTTAACCATCATCATGTTGAGACTCGAAAATGTCACATTTTCATCCACTTTATCTTCCGCTATTCCTCACATTTCATCATCCCATTAACCTTTTATCATACTATTTCCATACATATATGTGGGTTTCACCTTATTATTTCCACTTTATTCATTTTAGTATTATAAGTGAATTTATGATTAAAATATTTGAAATTAAACATCTTTTTCACTAATATCTCAAATATGGAAGAGCTTTGTACTATGTAGGAATATGTGAAGTATTAATTCAAGAAAAGACTTCTCGAATATCTCCTCCACCATTTCAAGGAGATGATTATTCAAGCTAATTGTAATGAGAAGATCATGAAGATTTGGTTGGCATATCCTATTTAGGATTTATGAGAGACATGTGAAGAATTTGTGAGAGGCATGTGGAGAATTTGAAGGGATCATATCTTGTAATAATAGGAAAGTAGTTGAGTGGTTGAGTGAATAGTGGATCTCTCATTATGACATGGTTATAGTCTTCTGAAAGGAGTTCATGTATAAAAGAGAGTGCTCTCTCTTCATTTGGCATCATAGGATATAGATCAGAGATAGATAGTAGATTGTAGAATTTAGTCTTGACTTTGTAATATGGAGAAGGGAATTCTTATCTTTTGTTCATAATATTGGCTTTGATGCTTTCATGAATTGTCATTGATTCTCGTGATGTAAATTAAGATTTATTTATTGTTAAAGTCAGCTCACATGCAATTTCTTGTTGCTCTTCATATGTTGTCTTTATTTTATGCAATTCACTTTCAACTGTGTGTTTCATCTTCCTGCATTAGATTAGCAATTTCCCGTGTCATCTTAAGGGGTGTTAGATTATATTAGTCTTAGTTTCACGAGGGGTTAGATTAGCTTAATTTCTCTTCAGTCCTGCATATACTTTGCATGTGCTTCGTAAGACTACGAACCTTGAATTGACAAATTAAATGGCTGGGCAATTACTACAATGGAATTAAAACGACATTAATTCAGCCCAACATTTTGGCGCCATTGTCGGGGAAGTACGATGGATTGAATTTTAGTTTGATTTTTTCTGCAAGCGTACACTAGAGAGTGAATTTCAATTTCTGCAAAGAGTGTTTCAATTCTTCAAGAGTGAATTTCAATTTCTGCAAAGAGTGTTTCAATTCTTCAAGTGTGAATTTTAATTTCTGTAAAGAGTGTTTCAATTCTTCAAGTGTGAATTTCAATTTTAGCAAGTGTGTTTGATTTTTGCAACTGTGAAGAGTAATTGTTTTCTCTATAGAGTGCTTTTTTTAATTTTTCATTTAGATTTGGTTGCTGTAAGAATCTCTTTTTCAAAATGATTTAACAATGAGTTTAAGCTTGGAACAACTCACTCATATCCTTGCAAAAGTAGGGATCTCCTCTTCTATCGAAGAGGAGATCCTGACAGCAGCCGAGAGCTTAATTACTCCTTCAAAAATAGATGAAGAAATAGCATACAAAGAATCCTACACATTTGATGGAGTACAATCATGCGAATAGGAGATAGTGGAGGATCATGAGGAGTTGCAGCATGATCTGAGGAGTGAAAACTATGCCTACAAAATCCCTATGGAACGATGGTTTCAAGCGAGTACTAGGTTAGAACAATTTAGTTTTTCTTTTTTTCTAGATAATTCACAGTCACAACAATTAATTTCACACATTTTTGTTTATCCTCATCTTCTATTTGCAAAATTAACACTGAACATATTCTTATTACTATTACGTGAATGGCTACACTGGATATTTAACTACACATAATTGTTTTCTAAATTCCAATTAGCATTGAGTAGGTAGGATTTTATTTTCAGTTTTTGCTTTCACCCAAAATAAGTATGCTCTCCTCCGTGCTTCGTGCGATCATGAGGATCAGAAATAGGATGATTAAATTGATTTAAGGAAGAATTCTTATTGTTGACGAATGGAAAATATTTTGCCTAATCTATTTTTCTTCTATAATTTGTTCCATTTTCTCGTAATTTTTTTTTAAGTTTACAAAATAAGATGAAACATGCTTTTCCAGCTGAAACACATAAGTTGTAATGAATAATTTAGGTTTTGCAACATGCTTAATTGGTTTTATCTTTAATTTGTAAATCATTTATCTTCATTTTCTAATAAAAGAATAAAAAAATAAATTATTTTTGTTTTACATTTTTTTTTAAGTTTAGTTTTTATTAGAAACTAATAAAAGAATTTTAATGCAGAAAATTTTTGTGTTCCATCCTGAACCTACAAAATAAACACAATTAACACATTAGGTGAATAAAAACAAAACCGATTTTTTCTATGTTGAAACAGTAGCTGCAACTATACCTCCAAGATAAAACAACGCATCTCCAAGCTAAAACAGTAGCTGAATCACAACAGCCAAAAAAACCCTGAAACAATATTACACAAGTGATATTCTCAGTTTTTTTACTCTTGGTTTGATTCAGTTTTGGTTTGTGTGCACAAAATTTCATGTTCGTTAACTTTATTTGACTATGTCAGCCTCTCAAACTCCATTTCGGTTTGGCTCTTTTCTGGTTGGAGTCACAACCATATTTTTTCCTTCGTCCTTCATCCTGTAGCTGCCTTAAAATTAACTCTGCAATAATTCCTCAGCCAAACCATTTTTTTGTATTTGTGCACTCCATCCAACTGGTATGATCGCAACAATAATAATAATTTATTTTCTGTGTATCTTTGATACAAGATCCCCCTTTTTTTTTCTATAGGTGGCTGTAAAACTAAATCCCATTTATCATTTGATTGTGTATCAAATTTGTTTACAACAAACTTCTTTGCAATTCATCTCTTCCATATTTAACGATGATTTCCATTTGTTTTTGGGTACTCCATGCTGGATGGTGCCTGAGATTATGAAACAACTTTATGGTTGTGATTTCAAAGATGATATATGGTCTTTCGGAATAACTACATTAAAGCTTGCACACGCTCATGCTCCTCTACGTTCACTGATTTCTTCCTTTGTTTTTAGCTGGCATTGAGAGTCAGCCCATCAACATACCTTGATATGCATGGTGGCATACAATATTGTATTATGTGAATGAATATATCTGAACCAGTCAACTTGTTTTTTTTTTCTTTGTTTTTTTCGTCAATTAACGCCCATTTGCAGACATTCATGTTCAGGTGCAATTTATGAGCAAAAAGTGATGATTTTCAAAAATCCAGCACATGCGTTTTATACAGAAGGGTCTCATTTAGTTGACTCCTAAGCGGTTTTTGAAAATTCTACTTGGTTTGAGAGTAGTTTTTATTTTTCTAAACACGAAAAAGCCCGATTTTGGGATGGTCAATTTTCCAATGGGGAACAACTATTATATTATATGTGTTTTTGCTCTAAATATGGTAGCCCTGCATGTGATGAGAACGACGAATATTCTGGTGGTATGCGCATAAATATTTTAAAGCTTGGGCAGGCGAGATTTGTTTGACCAAAAAAAAAATTTCCCATAATCCATAGGCATGTTCATTAGTGGGACTTCATATATTTCATGGTGTCTTGAAATTAAATGATTGCTGTCATTTAACATGGAAAAGAAGTTGGTAAAGGTGAAAACAAATGTGGGAGTTTATGTTTAGGTGATTGATTCTAGAGATAGAGTGTGGATAGATGCATTTGCAAATTTAAGATGGCATTTCTTTAAAGTTTCATATGCTTCAACAGATCTCTATCCTCTATAACAATTATAATGAGACTAGCATGATTTAATACTATTGGCCATCATCACTTTTCACTTCACCTCTCCAGCTGTAAGAGTTATTGTTTTCCAACGGTTAGGTTTTGTTCACCACAGATGGTTTTATTACCCATCTACTTAAACACAAAATACAGAGAAAATGATAATTCTGTACAGGTTTAATATTTTTCTCTTTTACATGAAAAGATTTGATTTCTATTAAAAACTTTGAAACAAATAATTCAGATCTATCAATTTTAATACAGGCAAAAGCTTTCCATTGAAAATGTTCAAGCACAGATTTTATTTTGATTGTCTATCCTCTTTCAAGTGTCCTTGAAAAACATTGGAAAATTGGGATCCAAGGCACTAGATCGACACTAGAGCTTCTTATTTCCAGTATATTGAAAAGCTTGTGCCTAATAATGCATATTTTGTTTTTAAGATTGGTTTTCTGTTGCAGGTTTTTAAAATTTGTTTGTGGATGTTCTAAAGCTTAGAAATGGGAAGGATAGAAAGAAGATGATTAAGCATCCCCGAAACCCCCTAACTATCATCTATTGGCAGTATCATAGTATTATGGTCCGAAACATTGTCACAACCAACAACACCGCACATACAAAACTAGCTTGGGCACCTTCAAGCACTTCTATCGACTCAGAAAAACAAGCATGCGGCTTTCTATGGTCACGTGAACATCATAAAGGAGTTTCTCTAGTATATTGATCTTCACTCTATTCAGCTAATATTCAAGGATTGGATAGCAACACAAAATTCCCATTGAATGAAGGAGACAAGTATTAATGAGTTGTTTTTATCATTCTGCATTCTGGTTTTTGTGTGGTCTTGACCTTCATGATAAAGAACAACATTTTGGTTATTGTGTTTCTCTTACAGTGGTATGTGGGCATAGGTTGAAAGAAGGAAACACACATTATATCTAAATCCTTCTTGACTGATCCTAACGATTACTCACATGCACAAAACTGACAGGTTTAAGGATGAGACAATTACTAGGAGCCTGACCTAAAATTTTTATACATCGGTCGTTGAAATTACAAGAGATGGTATTAAACAATGATGGCATACACACACATAAATCTGTCCAAGCCAATGCAAAGCTATGTTCCATGGATTATAATGACATTTTCTCAGAGCACCGAGAGTTTCTTGTATGAGTGCATGCATGACGATGAAAAATAAAGAGGATAACTTAGAACCACAGACAGAAGCAACATATCATTACTGATGGGACAAGTATGCATGTATCTTATATTAATGATGGTTTATGTAGGATCTAACAGGTGTTGCATCTGATTGTTGCAGCTGGTTGTCATTGCTGGTTATTGCAGTTCGTTGTTACATCCTATTATTGCATCCCGATAGTTCATTTTAAAATCCATAAAAGTGCAATAAACCAATTTTCTCATAGCACAGAAAGTTTCTTATGTATCGCAGCTGGTTGTTGCAACTGGATGTCGCAACTCGTTGTTACAGCTGGCTGTCATAGTTGGTTGTTGTAGCTGGCTGTCGTAGCTAGGTTGTTGCAGCTATAATGGTGTCACAGCTATTAAAAATTTTAAATTCTAAATGTTTTGTTAAGGAGGTGATACATTAATGCTGAATGCCCAGGAACACAGGTAAATTTAGTCTTGAGTGTTTTTCCCATTTTTATTTGTGTTGTAAAAATAAAACAAAAACAATAGGAAAATTATATATTCTAAAAATTATTTCTTTTTGTTTTATAAAAAGAAATCAATAAAAAAAAAATTTACAAAAGAAAATAAAAATATATATAAAAAGTTAAAGAAATAAAAACATTAAAAACAATTGAAAAAATGCAAATGGACCTCAACACTTCCTGAAAACATATTTGGAATGATGATTTTTGTTTTTCATGCTAATTTTTTTTTCTTTGAGTCACTTCAAGCAGTGATCAATGATGAACCAGGAGCGCAATGGAAACAGGTATAACACATTTTATTTCTTCTTGAAATTTTCTTTGCAACTTACGTACTTCTTTCTGCATGATATGTATTGTTTTAGGAACTTCTCACAAGTTTCATGCTAGGTTGCATGAGGACATGCAAGTAGATCAGTTGGGGAGGGGGAACTATATTCAATACATATTCACTATTAAGTTTCATGTAGGAATTTTATTTGAGTTTTTTTTCAGGTTCAAAGAAAATTCCATTTTGTTGCTAAAGTGATTTTTCAAGAATCACAAAACCTTTGAAAAACATGCTTTGATAGACAGCTTGAAGGAGTCTTTACCCATCATATACATTATGGCATTTATTGTTATACAAAAACCATTCATAAACTCATTTGCGTCATGAATGTTTACCCACATAAGTCATCCATACTGGAGTCCACTATTTCATTACCTTAACTATCATGACTCCACATACCTATCTTTTTGAGTTTCATAGATCCCTTTATCTTTTTCAGTTCATTTTTTCATTCTAGTTTGCCTTCTGAATAAAACCAGCTCCCTTTCCATGACTACATAGCCTTGCCATATCCACTGCTTGACTGTGAGATCTTTTTATTGATAGTCCTACCAATATTTTTATACCAACTCGCATTAACTGATGTGGGATTCCTTAAGGCCCACCTTTCAACAAGTCTTGCCCCATCGACCTTGGCACCTTATCTAGGATATAGACTAGAGTTCATTTTGAGTACCTGGAGGGTTGCATGCCTTAATGGCAAGTTCTCTCGCTGACAATCATGGGAATTCATCAATGTCCCTTGATCATTAGATCTTGCAAGTGGCTTGACATCGGCACATCTATTCACATTTCTCAAGATGTACTTGGGTACCTTGGCACCCATTGACATCACTGTTGAGTTTCCTCGCATTGGTTAACATCATTCATTAATGGCCAGTAATCCAATGATTTCTTTTCATGCTCGACATTGACACATTTTTCTCATGAATAGAATTGTACCATCGGGTTTTGTAGTGGGTGAAGACTATACATTCTTTCTCATGAATCCATCAGTAGTTTTAGAAAGATGACGTCAAATCTATGAATGTACCACAATTCCACTTTCTCCCTTCCACATTTTCCATTATTTATCAGCAGTAGTTCAGATTCCTCCACTTCACATTGCAGCAGTTCTAGTAGTTATAGCTGCAACAACATTTACAGTTATATTTTTATCCTGCAGCCATGACATATTCTCCATGATTCAGCAGCAACGGTTTTGATTCCTTTTTTTCAGCAGTAGTGACACATTCCACGATCCAGTGGCATCAGCTACATTCCTATTCCATCATTCATCCACTTTTTGGTTAAGTGGGGGTATGTTGTTTTCTAAACTTTAATCATGCAAATCCTTACATGCTAGCAATGAATAATTTGGAAAATTCCCTCACCATGCTCCATTTTTTTCACAGCCCATGCTCGGTTGCATGAGGACATGCAACCACATCAGTTGGGGAGGGGGAACTGTATTCAATACATACTCACTACTATCATTCCATTTCTTTTCACCATCATTACCCATTTTTCAACTCATTTACCATTCACTAGCATTTCTTTTATGACAAATCCCCTGTTGCACTTTGATTTATACACATTGATATTGGCATGATTAATAAAGACAAACAAAAGGCTTTTTTATGCACAATGATGCTTTCTATGCCCATTAATAGCTTATCATTTCCAGTGAGAGTATGGAAGCTAGAAAATAAATAACAAAATGAATGTTGTTAACACAAGAACCAACAATCTTTCTATTCATGGTTGTCACACAAGAACCAACCATAAGTAAAATGTCAGTTGTTACTCATGCATTTCACATCATGAAATAAATGTTGTTAAGAGAAGAACCAACATTCTATATATTCATGGTTATCACACAAGAACCAACCATAAGGAAATTCCAGTCATTACTCATATATTTCACACCCTGGAAACATTCATTATTAAAAAGACATCATCAATCAATGCCAAGTTCAGATGCCAAATGTTCTTGAGAAGATCCATACACAGTTGCCTGAGGACATGCAACAAGTTTAGTTGGGGAGTATGTTGAGACTCAGAAATGTCACATTTGCATCCACTTTATCTTCCACTATTCATCACATTTCATTATCCCATTAGCCTTTTGTCATACCATTTCTATACATATATGTGGGTTTTACCTTATTATTTCCACTTTATTCATTTTAGTATTATAAGTGAATTTATGATTAAAATATTAGAAATTAAACATGTTTTTCACTAATATCTCAAAGATGGACGAGCTTTGTAATATGTAGGAATATGTGAAGGATTAATTCAAGAAAATGCTTCTCGAATATCTCCTCCACTGTTTCAAGGAGATAATTATTCAAGCTAATTCTAATGAGAATATCATGAAGATTTGGTTGGCATATCCTTTTAGGATTTATGACAGACATGTGCAGAATTTGTGAGAGACATGTGGAGGATTTGAAGGGATCATATCTTGTAATAATAGGAAAGTTGTTGAGTGGTTGAGTGAATAGTGGATCTCTCATTATGAGATGGTTATATTCTTCTCAAAGGAGTTCATGTATAAAAGAGAGTGCTCTCTCTTCATTTGGCATCATAGGATATAGATCAGAGATAGATAGTAGATTGTAGAAGTTAGTCTTGAATTTCTAATATGGAGAAGGGAATTCTTAGCTTTTGTTCATAATATTGGCTTTGATGCTTTCATGAATTGTCATTGATTCTTTTGATGTACATTAAAATTTCTTTATTGTTAATGTGAGTTCACATGCATTGTCTTATTGCTCTTCATATGTTGTCTTTCTTTTATGCAATTCACTTTCAGCTGTGTGTTTCATCTTCCTTCATTAGATTAGCAATTGTTTATTTCATCTTAAGGGGGTTAGATTAGATTAGTATTAGTTTCATGGGGGGTTAGATTAGCTTAATTTAGCTTCAGTCCTGCATATACTTTGCATGTGCTTCGTAAGCCTATGAACCTCGGATTGAAAAATTAAATGGCTGGGCAATTACTACAACATAATTAAAACGACATTAATTTGGCCCAACACATCCCTAACTGAAAATGATTGACACCAAATGAGGTAACATATACTACCTTGAATAATGGACATTGTAAAGGAGGCCAAGTTGTCATTTATCTTGCACTAGTGGAGCATATGAAGGAAAATGGTTGTGATCAACCAAATATTCATACAAATTACAATCCTTTGATGAATGGATTTCACAAGGAAAATGACTTGACACAAATAAGGAGGTTGAGATGGTATACCATGAAACCGACATGCATGCATGTATATTAGCCTATTGTGCTGGTGTATGACATGAAGTTAAATAATATTTTAATAACCATGGATTATAATAATGCATCGATTGTGAGGTTTATTTGTAGAAGGATGGGGGTAGTGAGTTTCTTTCAATGGATTCAAGTGTAGTACTAGTAATAAATTTTATCTTACCAACTAAGGGATGCCATTTTCATCTAAGGTTAGATGTTGAGGTTACAATATCTAAACAGTGTTATTTCTAGTCAAAATCTACTACATTTATACCTAGGTCATGGATTTATGGTTACTTGATCAAATTACTTATATATCATTGAAGGTCCCATTTCAATAAGTAAGGATACCATAAGGATAAGGTAATTGTACTAATTAATTAGTCTATTTCCACCTAAGGGATTTCATTATCATCTAAGGTTAGATGTTGAGGTTACAATATATATCTACCAAACATAGTATTATTTCTAGTAGGTATCTACTATATTTATGCCTAGGTGGATTTACCGGTTACTTGATCAAATTACTTATATATGATTCAAGGTCCCATGTCAATAAGTTAGGATACCATAAGGATAAGATAATTGTACTAATTAATTAGTCTATTTCCATACTAGACTCTCTTATGATTATACACAAGATATTTTCTCTTTTATCTGCTATTTGTAACTACTAGCATGATATGACTCATTATTGTTTCTAGCCTTACTAACAGATCTATATTCATATGCATTCAAACAATTATTTCTTGTTTTTTTCTTCCTTGGTTTTATGATCTCTCTTCTCATGGAAATCATATGAGATAACATTTCAATGCTGGTATTCCTTACAAATTTAATTTCTTAATTGACATATCAATTAGGTAATCACGTATATTAGAATAATGAGAAGAGATATACAGTTTTATAATCATACAATTCCAATCTATAGCCTCCACCTCATTTATGAATTTGCATTTTTCAATGAACCATTTTAGTGGTGGAAGTGTAGTAGTTTTTATAGATACCTGCATGAGAATTTCTATTTAATTAGGTCATTGGAGAATCAATGACGGGTGGCATATGAAATTATTGAACCAAGTGATCTCTAATAATGTTATGGTCATTGCACAACACCTTTGACTAATTTACCCATCCCCAAGTGAGATTTATTGAGCTCTAACAGAAATGAAGTTTCCCATACCTTCCAAGCCATTAAATGATGTAATCAAAGTCAGTTCTAAATCCTCCTAAAAATACATTGATATGTTAAAATGGTGGTGACAAATTTAACATCGTGATCTCCTATCATACTAACAACATATATTAGTTTGTATATAGGTTGGGATATCTCCACATTAGAAATATATTTATATTTAACCCATAGATCCTCCCTACGATGTAAGTTATAAATATCCTTGACAACCAATAGAATAGAATCTAGAAACGATTATGCAATAATTGAAATAAGAATATAAGAAACTAGGACTCCCTAGTGCCATCCCCATACCATATTCTATAATAAGGTTTATCCCAAGGGGGTCTTCCTATGAGTTTAACAAGTAACAATGTTATATTATACCTAGGATTATAGGCTCATGCCATGGTTATACATACAACAAATATTCAAGCCCATCTAGATATAAGATGCTATATATTCATGCATATTCTCTTTTTAGTCTTTTTTGGTTTCTAGGTTCTTGAAAAAAAACAACAAATGGGCTGATTTCACCTTGTGGAGGCCGTATTCTTCATTTCTTGGCTGAGTTTGGATAGTGTGGGCCATGACATCGTCTGGAGAGGACACAGTCTTATTTGTGAAGATGAATTAATTTATGTTGGCCACTTAGAGTTCCACATCTACAGTGATCCCAATGCTTCATACAAAAAGGGTTGTTATAGCCAAAAAGGGAGCTGCAATCCATATCGACACCTACAAAAATATACTACAGCACTGTTGCGTAATCTCATTGTAGTCTTCCTTCTTTTTATGACAGTGCATAACATTTCTGGGTAGTGAAGGAGGGCACTGCAGCATAATAAGGGAGTCTGAGAAGAAGAAGATTTGGGGTTTTTTGAGGAGCTGGCAGGGCAGGGTAGACAGCAAAGCTAACTTCCCTAAATCATTGTGCAGGCCCAAGAAGCTATAGGTTAGAGTTAAAGTAATTTCATATTTGTTTTTCCACCTTACAACTTCTATTACAGTCCTTATAAACTCAAATTTATATGAATATGATATTTAGGGTTTGTTTTCCTTTTTATTTATGCAAAGAAATCTCTATTGCATTTACTGTTCACTGTTAGCACTACGAAAATCAAGATATGAAAAAATTAGTCTATTAATATACAAGCCAAACATTACATATATGATGGCACTGATTTGTGTACAGATTTCAAAACCTCCAAAAAAAACTCGTTGTGTTAAACACCTTTCCATACTATTTAACTTTCTTCTTGCAGCAGAATTATAGGTTTCTGCACGTTCCCTTCCGCGGTGGAATTATTTCCAGAAGGAGGGAATCGGAAGTTGGATTTTCAACTTTTGAAACTTCCAAAACAAGAGTTTATGCACAAATCTTCTTCCCTGTTGTTGATCTCAATCATTGATCTATCTATTTCACATCCATCCTGAGTGTTTGCACAACTTACGTTTTCACACAATGAAATGGATTTCTAATAGTTCGATCAGTGTCCCCACCAAATCAACGATGTTATGCACATGAAAAGTTTTTCAAAGCTTGCAAATTCTCCCGACGATATCACTATAAATTGTCGATATTCCACACAATCGATCCCCACTCTATGATCTTGTTTTATTTGAGCAATTGGTAAAGGTTTAACCCTCTACAAAGCTTCACTTAATTGATCACTAACATGATCAATTCTTCTCTGCAATTCAGAAACTATGGAAATCCAAAGCCATGGAGTTTATATACAAGATTATATGGAATGAATGCGGGATGAATTCATACTTCTACAGAACCATATGAAGACATGAAATCCATCAAAACCACACACGGATTCTAATCCTCTGTTATTTATTCAATGAACCAGAAATTCAAATACACACACAAAATTCTACTTGTTCATTCCTCACTCACTCTTCTGTGCACCTCTCATTCCTCCATTCATGCTATGTATAATTTCTCTCCCTCTCAGGCTCTATGAGCTAATAAAATCTTCTTTGATCTATCCTTAAACCTATATGATCTATCCTAAGGTCTATGAGCTAACCTAAGATTCTGCAAGCCAACAAGATTTGTAAGCTAACTAAGTTGCTAATAAAATAACGTGAAATGATTTAAATACAAGAGGATTTTGTTTCCAGATCCTATAAAAAAGGAGTATATTCCTTATTGATCTCAGCTAACTCTATGACACATAACTAGCTCAATCCTAACTATTACATGTGGAAAAGGGTCTAGATTCCTTATCCATTTTATTCATATTTTACAAAATAAATCAAATTACAAATGTACGAGACCCTAGGTATCTTAACAATTGCCTTGGGCCTTGACCTTGAGAAGTCATGAATGACTTCTCCCTCTTGAGCCTATGCCCCTACATCAACATATGAACAGTACATTGAATACAAAAACCAACTAAGACTATTTGACACATCTCAGTGGTATTTTTGACAAGTGTTTTCATGAAATCCCTTAACCAAATTACATAATAAAATAAGTGAAAAAAATAGCAGGATTTGATGTGGGTCAGTACAATTTACTATTCAAAGCATATCCCCCTTGTATAAGAATCGAACCCTCTCACTTCCTTTAGATAAATCTTATGCATTGGTCACTATCTCATCATGTTGAGTGGAAATAAGAACTGTGTGAATGCATAGAGGAACCATGCACCACTCTCATTTTTGTACTCAATGGTTACTTTTGTTTTTCCATCAGACCTCAGCTAGGAGTAGGTTCCATTCTTTCTGACCTTTACAATATTTTCTCCTAGCTTGGTATCAAGCACATGGGTGAGAGGAATCAATTTAGGGGTTTCATTAGTTACATAACTAGTCCAATAAAGGGTAGCGATCCATGTACTAGACCTCACACATACTGCCATCCATACTAACAAATAACGACCTAGTTAAGGGCTACACAATTAGGCTTCCAAAAAATTTACACACCCTCATAACACCTTTAGTAAGCCACAGTAGGTTATGGTACCTTCATACACAGGCTTGGGACCCTTCACAGTCCTTAAGGAACTTTCATCCAGTCACAACAGTCCTAGAAGGCTTAAGACATGTCACAACAACCCTTAGTAGGCTCAATACATGTCATGGTTTTCACTAGAAAGCATTAACATAATTTACACATGTGAAAATGACACAAACAGGAAACACAAACTGAATATGAACATTGTGATGAATCTTAGAAACTAAAAAAAATACTTTTCATTAACACTTCCAAGAAATTTTAGAGAGATACAATCCAAGCACAGAGGCTTCAAAAATTAAATTCAAACCCTTCCTCCTCCATAGAGGTTACATTTATAGTGTAATTTACCCCTGAGACATATCACAAAATAGGGCATCAAGATTAGTTACATTGCGGCAATAAAACTCGAAAGTACGTATTAAATCCTAACAAAATATGACATGGCAGATGCACTGTGCCCATAAAACATTTCGAGAAGGCATGATGTGCTGTGTGTGACCAATAAAAAAGGGAAATATCGACATCTGGGGATTTCTATCCCGCTTGATGAAAGAAACAACGCCGAGCATATATTTAACAGGATACGGTTGACTCAAATACTAGAGGGAGTTCTAGGGTAATGATTGCTCACTCTATGTATATCTTTCTACTACTGATATGTAGGGGTCTCCATCTCAAATATCTCCTTTAGGATAACGTCTAGTTCAATCAAGGGGCTATGGCCAATAGCAGGGGGATCTGATTTGACAGTCATGAATTGAACCAGCAACTCAAAGTCCTCGCTGAGTTTATCAATGATTACCTCTCCCTTTATCCCACTATTCATAGCATCAAAATTTGCATGGTTTACTCTTTCTTGGTTAATCATCTCGACATATTTTCTCTAAGAGTTCTTTCCTAGTGCAGTATCCATTGTTCAAATGTGAATGGATAGATGTACACAAGAAGAATGGAATGAAATTTCATGAAATTGGTTTCACCATGGTGAATCTAAAGAGATGCTCGAGTAAGGATAGAGTGCAAGATGATCCATTTATTCTAGCATCATAATCGAAATAGGTATTTTATGTATAAGATCTAGTACATAATGAATGGTGTGTGGTTTTTACATTCACTCCAAAGGGACGAAGAAATTGTAATAGATATGAATTGGAGTGTGCAAATTTATCAACTGTTGCAGATTTTGAAGGGACGAAATGCAAAGAGGATGAAGATATAGGTGATGGTGGCATGTATTATGTCTGGAAAGAATGTGAAGGCACATGGTTGGATGTTGTTTAGTAAGTAGCATGCATGATTTATTCATCAGTTCTCATTTAAGCTGCATCTGTGAAAATTTATATCTTAGATTATTACTTGGATTTACCTTTCGTGCATATATTTTTTGTTCTGCTATTATTTATGCATGGATCTTATCTGTTTTATTTGGTTATGTAACTTTCATTTATTTTTACAATAGATAGAATGGGTGTGGTAAATTGAGAGTGATGTGAGGGGGGAGAGGGACCATATGATATTCAACCTTCACATGGTTGGCCCTATTTAGTAGAGAATAAGATATTCTTGAAACCAAGAGAAGCTCATTCAAGTATTTTGATTTCATTTTTTTATAATTTCATATATGTTATGCCATTTTTTACATATCTATCAATTGCTTATATGAACATACCATTTTGACATGATAGATGCAGGTCTTCACAATGGAAAGGAATATAATGAAAATTTGTATCATTCTCTAATGCATATTTGTAAGTTATCACCATAAAGAATTTGTCAATTAGATATCTTATTGTCATTTCATTGAATATAACGTGTTGATTTCTATTTTATGAATTGATTTTATTGCACATTTGTTGAAGGGAAAAAGTTAATTGTGGGATAGCTATTAACCATGGGAAGGTAATGTAATGAACAAAATTGAAAGTATTTAATTACAACAAATTTAATTATAGCATATTTATTACAACCATAAGTATAACCGATTGATGGTGTAACAACTAATTTGTGTGAAATATTTATGTAAAGCATAGAGGACTCCAAGATCACCTGGTGTTATTGGCATCAGAGCTGAAATTTGAGGTATAGATCCTTATTATCAATACCATTTCCACATTCTTTGGGAGTATCACCTATAGGTTTCCTTTTAGGCATTGGGAGTATCACCTATAGGTCTCCTGAAGCTTCCCTGACCACTATTAAATGATTTTACATAATGTAGTTACCAATCCCATTGGTGGTAAATTCCTTTTCTTTTAAAACATTAATATCAAACTATACATAAATCCTATCCATCCTTTTTGATGAAAGGTGAGAAATTGAAGCACTTAAAGAATATTTCAAAATTTCTCCAATATATATATATATATATATATATATTGTAAATAAAAGGATTGTATTACTGCATATGCACTTAATTACATTATGAACAAAAGATCCAAAAACCACCTACCCAGTTCTGATAAGCCTTACATTCATCCCAAATTAGAACCACCCATCCCTAAACAAAATAGCCAGATTGTTCATGGCATGCCCCATCCTGATTACATACATAAGCTTCCCATAAAGAAATCACTACAACCACTAATAGATGACTGAACAAGACATAACAAAACAACCAGATTGTTCATGTTGTGCCCCATCCATATTACACACATAAGCAGCCTATAAAGCATATCACGAGTGGAACCAATAATAGTAAACTGAACAATAAATAAAAAGAACATAAACACAGGGGCCTCAAACCCGGCCCTGGGTGGACACTCCCAAAGAGGAGCATTTGTTCTACTTCATATTCCCAGAGGGCTCCCTAGAAGTCATGTTGATTGACTTGGCCATGCTCGGCCCTTCGACCTCATACTACTCCATCCTTGGGTGGAATAATTGAATCCCCATATTTGTGGCCACGAGGTCTATTTTTCTATGCATTATTCATTAATCAGATTTGTGATCCTTCCAAACTCTCACAGTTTCTTCATCCCCTTGTCATTTTGTAGTAGCGCTAAGAGAAGCATGTTCTATTAGATTCACATTATCCCAATAGAGAGTAAGCAATATATCATAGGCCTCATCCCTCCCTACTATATTTCCAGGGTATATGACCCAAGGTTCAACCTCATGACGCAACTCCTCTCAGGGAATGGCCTTATCTTTGTCCCATAAACAGTCTGCAACTGATTCAATTTCGCTACGTTTCACCAGAGGAACAAAGTATTTAAATTAGTCAACGGCCTCCTGCGCTTGTATCTGGGCTCTAGTCACATGACCCTTGTCAATATTGTCAGCTGAGAATTATCCAAACCCCAAGATTTCCCTGTGAGAGAATTTGGGAGCCATGGTGGAGATAGTCTCTTCACCAAGCACCAACACTTTAGAGTGGAAAACACAATCACAAGCCCTTTCAACACAAAATACACAAAAGAGGTTGTTGAGCAGAGGGCATAGATGCTTCAGAATATAAGGGTGGCGGCCACCTCACCATCATAACGGTTATGTACTTGACCTTTGTCATCATGGTGTCATAGTGGATTGGTGTCCTTTGAGCCTTAAAGACCATATATTTACTATGCTGTGAATCTCCCTTATGCATCCCTTCGGGCCTGAAACTGTACTTCCCACCACGCACTTAGGCGTGGTAAAAAAATATATAGCATGTGGCAGAATATTTAATTTTGTTGAGGCAGCTTTATGGTCCATTGGATCTCAAACAAGGCTATGATCCTAATGTGCAACCATACTTCCCAACACATGCTCACATGTGGCCCAAAGATTACACAAATATTAGACAAAGATTACCGTCGGCAAACTCTATTACACAATGATTTCATGCCCAACTTCTGCAATTAACCCGCTTTCTAGCTCATCAGCGAAATGGACTAATAAAATTCATATTTAGATCAATGGTGGACTTAAAATTTTATAGGGAGGATTTTATAAAGTATCGCGCCAGTCAGGAATTTCTTCTATTGCACTAGTTTGCCCGTCAAAATAGTTCTCCACTTTGTATCTGCAGCAAGACCATTCTTAACCTTTCTTCATCTTCATCCTTGCAACGATTAGTTTCCAACTTCGCAACATATTCTCCTTTAACTTTCTCACTATTTAGTTAGCGAAATTCCTCTTTAGCCATTGATCGACTCACCTCTTGATCACCATCGTCGGCTTGTTAACCAATCTCTCCTATGACATGGATCTGCCACATAGTGCACAACTAAAAGTGACTTACTGTATGTAAATTTCAATATTCAATACATTTTTTTCATTAAACTAACCATACATTCAATGTGGTCACAAGATATTATTCAAATGGAAAATTTCTTCCAAACTCAATCAATAAACTCAATTAACCCAAAAATACAAACATACGATCTTATTTCATAATGATCCTTTATCTGAACCTAAATAAAATGGATCGATCATTACAAACAAAGACCTCTCTCTATCTCTCTCTGTAAACTATGAGCTTGTTCCTCTTGATTGAACCTTCGTCGAGGTAACTAAGCTCGAATAAGCTACCTAAAATCTTATGCGAGCTAACAATAGCTATAAGCTAAAGCTAAGTTATCCATATAAATGAATCAACTCGATTAAATAAAACTCTTCCTCTGTTTTCTAGATCCTTCAAAGAAGATACAAATTCCTTATTCGACTCTACTATCCTCTATGACTTATTATGTTTGATATCTATTATTTTCTAGTAAGGTAACAAGAAAATCACTTTATTTTTGCTTGCTGTGGTTTTTTTACTTTTGGAAAATTATTGATGAAAACTGTCAAGCATTAGAGTGAAGAAGGAATATCTTGCATGTGGATCATTTATGCATTCAGAGTGACTTATGATAATCCTATATGTTGGGTATTTTTCCCTACATTAAGATTTGGTAAGCATTAACATTTTGTTGACATCATGGTTGTGTAATAGTTAATTTATTGACCTCCTTACAAATTGGGGTGATATCATATGATATTTGTTTGAAATGTACTTTATAATTGTATAAATCGTAACTGAAAGGGTATTTCTACTATTTATTTTTCCTACATATTTTAGAGTGGGAAACATATAAACTTTTATTTTGACTTTGGGTGCAGAGCAAAATTAGTGGATTATGCTCTTTCCTTTGGAAAAATATAAGAGGGAGAAGGGTTTAAATACATTAAGGAGTGCTTTGAAAATGGCACACTTCATATCATTAGAATTTTTAGTTACGGTGGTGTTCATTCACGATTATATCAGTTGCAGGTATTCTATATCTATAAATGCATTATTATGAGTTCTTTATCTTAGAAAAGATTACATATTTGCTATGCAATTTTTAATCTTTGTATTTCTCCATAGTGTATTTGAATGCTTTTTATATCACCAGACTGGATTGAGTTGGGTCTAAATATGTTATAATTGTAGAACCCATTTATCTACTGACATAAATTTTAAGATAACACTAGTCTTACATGGATCCATCAAGCAACCATTAGAAACTATCCTCTTTCTTATCCATGAATAATTGAGATTCTAGTTAGATGTTCACTTCTAGAGTGTGTTTATGAACTTGAATGCCAACTTTGTCCTGCAAAACGTTTTTGTATTACTATTTTCTTCATTGAATCAATGATGCATATGAAACCTTTCAAGTTCACCCAAATTATGAGGTGAGAGCCATTTAGACGACTTTCTTAGGTCTCTTCACTCACAAATAAATTTGGGATTATTAGTGTTTTCTTAGAATTACAAATGATGCAATCTTGGTGTTAATATTTTCCCCTTTCCCCAATTCTTACAGGATTCTAGCTCAATGGTAGAGCACGTGCTTTACAAGCAGGAGGTTGAAGGTTTGATTCCTTTGTGCCCTAATGGTATTGTGATATTGATGTTTTAAATTATGGCTACTAGGGGGGTTTTAAATTGACTTCATATGTCACTACGAAGGAGTTTCATAACCTCCCCCAAAGGTTTGTAAAGAGTTTTAGGGGGGTGGGTTCAAACTGCCTCTCTAGGTACCTAGGAGGCAGGTTCATTACCACCCCCAAAGGTTTGTAAAACATTTTAAGGGGGTTTTTTAACCATCTCCGTACATACCTACGAGGGGGGTTTTGAACCGCCTCTATAGGTACCTACTAGGGTGGTTTAAAACCGCCCCACGATTTTATAATAGAGGATTTTAAGGGCAGTTTCTAACCGCCCTCGTAGGTACCTATGAGGGGGGTTTATATCCACCCTTAAAAGTGACTTGGGGGGG
>LPNX010029724.1:451715-498784 GCA_001517045.1 Pseudotsuga menziesii
ATCGATGCTATTAGGGGAGGTTTTGTAAAGACTGTGATCGAAGTCAAGACCGCCCCCAAATCACTTTTGGGGGTAGACTAAAACCATCCCTACAATTCACTTTTGTGGGAAGTTATAATCTCTTCCAAAACCACCCCTAGAAGGAAAAAAAATTGGCGTCGGTGCTATTAGGGGCGGTTTTGTAAAGACCACCACAGAAGTCAAAACCACCCCCAAATCACTTTTGGAGGTGGATCAAAACCGCCCCTAAAAGTCACCTTTAGGGGTGGCTCTGATCTCTTAAATAACGGCCCCTAAAAGGAAAAAAAATTGGCATCGGTTCTATTAGGGTTGGTTTTGTAGAGACCGTCGTCGAAGCCAAAACTGCCCCAAAAGTCCCTTTTCGAGGGGGTTTAGAACCGCCCACAAAAGCATCTTTCGGGGGGTTTAGAACCGCCACTAAAAGTCACTTTTGGACGGGGTTTAGAACTTCCTCCAAAATTTACTTTTCTAGGAGGTTTAGAACTACCCCTAAAAGTCACTTTCTAAGGAGGTTTTAATTTCTTCTAGAACTGCCCCTAAAATTCAAAATTTTTGACGTTAGTGCTATTAGGGGTGGTTTTGTAAAGACCACTACCAAAGCCAAAACTGCCTCTAAAAGTGACTTTTGGAGGCAGAAGACAAACGCCCCTAAATGTCAAAATTATTGTGGTGCTTTGACTTTCACACATTCTCTGGGTCCATCACACCTAGATGGACTTTTCCAGATAAAATCCAGAGGGAGAAAAGAAAGAATACCAGGAATTATATAGAACACAATGACTTATGGTGCATCATTAATGGAAGTTTTCAAGGTTTAAATTTGTCCTAAACACCTTCTCTCATACCATGTTTAATTTACAAAATATTAGGATCCTTAGGCATGAATGAATTCACTGTGAATTGCAGAAGAGAGATACAATTCAGTGTAAACTGATCAAAATATTCCTCGCAAAATTGCACACACATGGAGAAGAAATTGGAAGAATAACATTACATCCATTAATCAGTAATATGTGTGTAATACAATGGTGTTAGAAATAGAATAATTTGAATTCCTTAGGTAGGATTCAAATTCACCAACCTGGACTGACTCTAGTGCTAAATCAATGTAGTAAAATCACCACTAGAACTCACTAATGCAACTTTGGTAAACTGAATAAGTTCACAAACAATTATCTAATCTTTTTAGGGGAGAAAATGAACTTGGACTTCGTTAAATCATGCAAAATGGCACTAGACTAAAAAAAGATTGAATAAACGATGGGAATCAAAGAATAACTGGACATAACTGAATATCGACTACAATCAACTATTTGTGACTGCTAGTGGCACTCAGAGGGGATTCCTAAATTATAGGGATTCATCTCTTGATCTCTTAAACTCATGCAAGCAGGCTCATTAAGTGTTAGGTGGGAACCAGATGAGCCCCCCATGGCACTAGTGAAGTCGAAATAACCTCATAATAAAGGAAAAGAGAAATAGACTATGGTGGTCAAGGGATAATTAATTAATTAATCCTAACATGGATATGGATAAATTCATTGATATGGAAGACATTGAGAATCATACGAAAGTTAAAATGGTTTACCCAAAGTTGAAGGGTCATGAATATTTACGGTGTGAGTATATACAGTTGGAAGGTAAACAAAAGGCAGGAATAAAATTAGAACTCGGGATAGAATGGCGGTTAAATTGAAAGGTAAATTCCTTCCTATTGACTATACTTTGAATTTGTATAGGAAGTTACAAAATTTGAGACAAAAGGAAATGTTTTTTTAAGGAGTATACAAAGTAATTTTCTAAATCATGTCTCAAATATTTGCATAGTAAGGAAGGAGATGAAGCTATGAATAGATATATTAATGGACTAAAGTATGCAGTACAATATGAGTTCACCATTGTAATAATTAGAACAAATTAGGAAGAATATTAGATTAACTTGAAGGAAGAGAAGAAAACATGTAGGAAGAACCCTAGTGTGAGGGGGAAATCAACAATTAGAGTTAGGGGAAAAATTATATCTGGAATATTATAGAGAAATGGATCCAAAGGAAATGAGGATAAAAATACTATTGCTCCAATCCATGAATTTAGAAGGAGCAATGAATCCTTTATATGAAGAGGAAATTTTAGAGGTAGCGGGACCAAAAACTCCATTATAATTTGTTACAATTGTCAGACACTAGGACAAAAGATTCATGAATTCCTTAACAATTTGCATACTTGTTAGAGAATCATACCACCTAGTAATCATGGTAACATACACCTAGGACACACTCTCATTTGTTTCGTACTTATGTCATTTGGTCCAAACCTTGGTTATGTTTGTCTAGCAAGGTATTTGGGGATTTTGGACTCATCAATGCACCCAAGAGCCCACACTTGATCATTCAGGAGACACATCCACCCTCATTTATGATATTTCAGTAATTGGTGCACTCCCACTCCTTAAAACAGGGAATAGGTTTGACCAGAGGCACCCATGCATTGTATTTGAGTGTTTTTGTCTTTTTCGCAGCACTTATTGCTTCCTAGAGCCACTCGGACTCACCCATGCACTCCAGGATGCATATCCTACACTAATTTATGTCTTAAAATGATTCACCCACATTCACATGGCCATTTGTGACCGTTTGAGGTGGTTTGGGAGCTCATTGTTCCACCTAGGGGAGTTTGAGGTCCAATATAAGCCTACCACCTGTATGCCTCCAATTCCCCTCCAAAGGATAATGATTTTAACATTAGAGGAAATTTCAACTCAAAATGGGCCTCCTAAAATGAACTAATAAAATAATACTTAAAATAATAAAATAATATTTATTAATTTTGGAGGAAGAAAAGAAAAAAACTACCTTTTTGTTTGTATTTTTGACATATCTCCCTGTGTTTTTACTCAAATTTCGATCGGGAGAGCTTGTTGGATGCGGAATTAAATTCCGCATCCAACGAGCTCTCCCGATCAAAATTTGAGTAAAAACATAGGGGGATATGTCAACAATACAAACAAAAAAAGTAGTTTTTTGTATGATACCTATCCCCAAATTGATATTAAAAAAGTGTTTAAGACCTATACGGTATTTCAAACTTAAAGCAATTTCATTGGCTAACACATGATGACATGGAATTTGAATAAAAGTTAAAAGGCCCATTTCGAGTTGAAATTTCCTCTAATGCCTATTTTATTTAATTTTCCATACATATTTACATGTTGGATAGTAATGTAAACTTCAATTATTGACTATCCCTCTATGTTATTGCTTCTCTTTCCAGAGTTTTCTACATAGTTTGTTAAATTCTTGAGTTGTGAGGATTCCCTTAGCTCATAGGTATTGATGTGAATAATATTTTCACATTTTATAAGATATATTTGGATCTATAAGTTGAATTCAAATATTTTGAGTTGCAATCTAGGGCCTCCTCTACAAAAATTTCATTATTTGCATTGCAGGTAGTTCCAGTGTCTTTGTCACTCAATGCACAAGAAGAAATGGAGCAAATTCATGTATTTCTTACCCCATTTTTTAAAATATTGTAACTTTGAATAATATTCTAAATGTATTTTACTAATGTAATCCAAGTGAGATGTCTTATTCCTCCGTCAGAATGTTACTATTGTATTTGGTCATCAAAGATTCATGAGGTATAACCTCCATTGTAATTTGGGTCAATAGTACCCTCTTGAATATAATATATTATTGTTTTATGTCTTCCTAGGTGAAGTTGGCCCAGTAATTTTTTTGGGTCCGACTTGTTAGGGTAAAAGTCAAGTGACAGAAAGAGTATAAATAGAGGAGCTATGTTCCTCATTTGAACACACACACTCACTTATGTACAGCACATAGGGGAGAGAGAGAGATAGAGAGATATCAGCAAGGAGAATAAGTACATGTTTTGGGGTTTTATATTATAGATCTATATAGAGGAATTTTGTTGGGTTTTCTTCCCATTGAGGGTTTCCTAGAATAAATCTGTGTCTATCTTGTGCTTGTGCTTCTTTCATTGATTCTGCATATGTTATTGATGTAAAATTGGATTAAACACTAATAATATAGATAAGGATATGAAATCTGAACATGGAATCAAAGCTAGCCTAAATAGAATAGATTTCACAAGGTGAAACTCTATCTCCTCTCCTTCCAACAAGAAATTAAGGTTTTTGTCAAAATTGGAATTTTGGAAATCTGATTGCATAGAAATTTGTGCCTCCCTAGAGCGCATCTATTGAGCCCTATATCGAATTTTTTGAGTGGTTGTATCTCTCAGAAATCCAAACCCTAGTTTGGCCTTGAACCAAAAAAATGCAGAAAAAACAGAACCAGAAATATGCAGAAACATAAATCTCGCAAGGAATTTTTTAAGGGTGAATATTAAGAATCTCCATAAACCAAGTGGACCAACCAACTCGCCTCTGTCAAGAACATCTCCTTGTAAGTTCAGTATTGCATTTTAAGAAATTTCATTTTTTTGTGACCTCCTTGATAAGATGGCCCCAAGCACTAAGCTTGAGGACAAGCTAGAAGGGAAAGAAAACTTCTGAGAATGGAATTATAGGATTGATCTCATTCTAAGAGAGAATTATCTTGAGAAATATATCAAAGAATCAATTGGAGAACCAGAATACAATGAAGCTAAGGAAAATCACCAGAAGGACCTAATCAAGGAAATGAGGATCATTGTTAATTCTATAAAGGATCACTTGATCCCTTAAGTTTCATCCAAAGAGACACCAAATAAAATGTATGATTCCATTTCCAGAATGTGTGAAGGAAATAGCATCAACGGGAGGTTGAATTTGAGAGCTCAATTGAAGAGTACCAAGATAAGTAAAGGAGAATCCATTCAAGACTACTTCACAAGGCTATCCTAGTTCAAGGAGAAACTAGAAACCATTGGAGACTCCCTTGATGAATATGAACTATTTATGACTTCTCTCAAATGGTCTCAATAGACATTGGGATTCATTCATATAGACTATGTGTGCCATAAAAGAAAGTATGAAGTTTGACATTGTATGGGAAGATTGCATCTAAGAGAAAGCTAGAGTAGCTAACAAAGAATCTCTACTCAAATAATATTGTTAGAATAATCAACCCATAGTTAGCTACATTAGACATTAAATTAATCATTTTTGTCTTATTTGCCTAGTTTCATGATTCCACCTTATGCAAGTTGTCATTTGCCTATCCATAGTGGTCAAACTTGCCTATTTTGACTCATGTAGCACTTGGGAAACCTCAAGGAATCAATTATTCTTTATTCCTAGCCTCCTAGGTGCCCTTCTACTTTTTCTGCTTTATTGCTTGCTTTTTCAGTGCTTTAAGGCAATTGGGAAAGTTTGACTAGGTGAGGTTAACTAGTTTTTTGTCCTCCACATCCTCCACTCTTTTCTCCTATGAAAAGCATGTATGAGTTGTCCTTCCATAACCTTTTAGCTTGCCTAATTTATTTTTCCAATTCATGAGCTCCTTAGCTGATTTGGAAACTACTTTATGCACCTATGGGGGAATTGCTTAATTTTAGTAAGCCTGCTTTTGACTAGATTCGAATTTCCTCCTCATGCATTAGAATACCTTATGTAATTATTTAATGCAGAAACCTATCATGTTATAGGGTTGGATATTGTACACTGATTTAATACATTTTAGTGTTCAGCTCCATATTCAGTGTCTTTTGTGAGTGATTTTGCATGTGCAATTGATAATTGTTGTGAGTAAAATTGTTCTATCACTGGGTTCAATTTCCACATGGTATCAGAGCCATTTTAGATCGATTTATCTCCTTCAAGTTTGTTTTGCAGGTTTGACATCAATGAATGGGAGCCTTCTACTAACAGCTGGGACAATTTCTGAGCTATGGATCAATCTCAGAATATCATCTCGACTCCCTTCAATTTCTTTGAATGGAAAGTAGAGATGGAGATACTATTGAGAGTGAAAGGCCTCTACAGGGTGACTATGGAAATATAAGCAGAGCCCAATGCAGCTACAGAGAAGATAAAATGGCACAACAGGAGGGATGAGGCCTATGGTCTCTTGTGTCTGAGCATTTCTAGAGACCTCATTTTCCATCTTGATGGATTGACATCACCGGATGAAGTATGGGAGAAGCTTTATGATCTTTTTGGAAAGATAGATGAAATGAGGGGACATCAAATAAAAAATGAACTGATCTCCCTGAGTCCAAATAGCTTTGAATCCCTGCAACTCTATTTCTCCAAGTTCAAATCACTTGTTTTGCAGCTAAAACAATGTGGGATCGAAAAGAAGGATGATCAGCTGGTCTTGGCCATACTATTGAAGCTTGGCCCTGACTATTCAGTGTTTGTTTCGACCTTCTATGCCACAAAGTTGACAGCTCGAACATGGAAGATTCCTAGCCTTGCATATTTCATGGAATCTCTCACATAAGAACAAGACAAACTGGTGATGATGGGCACCATCAAACCATCCAAAGACTAAGCTCTGGTTGCTGGATATTCGAGGGTGGATTCAAAAATCAAAAAGAAATCTAAAAATCCACCTGAGCAAAAGAGAGACAAGAACAAGTCTCCGGAGGAGCCACAAGGTTCCAAGAAGAACTACCAGAAGAAGAAGAATAAAGGATAAATGAGAAAGTGCGCATACTGCAATAAGAGAAATCACACTAAAAGCTCTTGTATGAAGAAGCAAATAGACATGCTGACCCAAATCCTGGAGAAGAATGGCATCTCCCTTCCAGACAGCTCAAAGAAGAGAGAATGAGGATCAAGTTCAGAAGACAGAGAGAGAGTTCATGCATTGGTTGCTGGCACATCAAGCTCACGTAGTTTCATCATTGATTCTGGAGCTTCAAGACATATTGTTTCGACCAAGGAGGCATTCTCCTCACTTGACATGTCGAAAGGTCCACCAATAGTACTAGGAGATGACTCTCTCACTGAAATTTTGGGAAAAGGGAGGATTGATCTTGATCATGGTCAGTTCAGCAATGTGTTGTATGTTCCTGGTCTTGCCTCCAACCTCTTATCAATGTATTAGATGACCCACACTGGGTCTCCAAAGAAGGTCATATTCTCCCCTGATGAAGTTGAGATCATAGAGATCTCAAGTGGTAAATTCATTGCAAAAGGAGTTGCAAATCATACTCAGAAGGTATACATGTTCTCACACTTCCTACCCTACTCAAACCCCTCTACTCTTCTGATTCATGCTAATGAAGCAAGCAATATTTGGCATGAAAGATTTGGCCACCTAAATTACAAGTAGCTTTCTGATCTTAGTGAAAAAGAGATGGTCATAGGGTTACCAAAGATAAAATTTTCCAAAGGAGTCTGCCAAGGTTGTATCCTAGGAAAACACCCAGAGCATAAATTTGAGAGAGCTAGTCGTGAGAGAATCTCTGCACCCCTCGAGTTGATCCATAGTGATGTTGCTGGCCCATTCCCTCATATGTCCATGAGTCAGGCCAAATATGCATTGAATTTCATAGATGACTTTTCCAGGTATTGCTGGGTTTACTTCCTGAAACACAAGTCTGAAGTTTTTGGCCTATTCAAAGTCTTTAAGGCTTTGGTTGAAAACCAGTCTGGGAGGAAAATCAAGGTCCTCAGATCTGAAAATGGTGGTGAGTATGTCAAGTCTGAGTTTATTCAATATTGTGCATATGCAGGTATTCAGATGCAGCATTCTATCCCTTACACACCACAGCAAAATTGTGTTGTTGAGAGGAAGAACAGATCACTGAAGGAGATGGCAAAATGCATGATGGAGGCCAAAACGTTGCCACCAAAGTAATGGGCCGAAGCTATCAAATGTGCAGCCTATATCCAGAATAGGGTGCCTCATAAACAGCTTTATGGTATGACTCCTTTCGAAGCATGGAGTGGGCACAAGCCAGATGTGACCCATTTCAGGATTTTTGGCTCAAGGGCTTGGGCTAGAATTCCAACAGAGAAGAGAAAGGCTTTGCAGCCCCAAAGCCAAGAGTGCCTATTTTTTGGGTAATCTAAAGATTAAAAAGGGTACAAGATGATAAATTTGAGCACAAACAAATCCTTCATTGAAAGGTGTGTTCGGTTTCAAGAAGAACCCCTAGTAGCAGTGGAAGTGGGAGAAGCCTCTTCACCACCAGAACCTCTGAAAGTAAGTGAAGAGATTGTTGAACATGCTGATTCTGATATGTCTAATAGTGATGATTTTATTGCATATCCTAAAATCCCTAAAAGGCCAAAATTGGCAGCCAAGACACTTCATGCAGCAGGAGAGCTAGTTGGGAATCCCAATGACCTTCGAAGGACTAGATCTCAATTTGAGAGTGGTCTGTGCATGAAGGATCCTATGTTTTCTGAGAAATGCTATCTGCTGGTGGAATCAGATCCTCAGAAATATGAAGATGCAGCAGGAGATCCAATATGGAAAGCAGTCATGAAGGAAGAGTTCATCTCACTCCAGAAGAGCAACACTTGGGAGCTAGTGGATCTTCCCCCGGGGAGGAAGCTAGTTCAGTGTAAGTGGGTGTACAATACCAAATTTTCTGCTGATGTTTCACCTCTAAAGTAAAATGCCAGATTGGTAGCCAAAGGCTACTCATAGGTTTATGGCATAGATTACAATGAGACCTTTGTACCAGTGGCAAAGATGGACTCCATCAGGCTAGCCTTAGCCATTGCAGCTTCAAAGCAATGGGAGGTACATCACATGGATGTAAAGTGTGCCTTCCTGAATGGAGATCTCACTAAAAATATATACATGCAGTAGCCTCAAGGATTTGCTACTAACCCATATCTTGTGTGCAGGTTTAGAAAGTCATTGTATGGGCTAAAGCAAGCCCCCAGGGCTTGGTATGGCAAGATTGATAGCTTCTTTCTATCACTGAATTTTGTTCGGTGCAAATCAGATCCAAATGTCTATTTGAAGTTAATTAATGGTTCATTAATGATCATTGTGTTATATGTTGATGACCTTCTCATTACAGGAAGCTCAAAGGATGAGATTGCTTCATTGAAGGGTGCAATGAACCAAGCCTTCTCCATGACAGATTTGGGGCTCTTAAGCCAATTCTTGGGGCTTGAGATTGCTCAAACCAAAGTTGGAATCAAGGTGCACCAGTCCAAGTATGCCTTTTATTTGCTGAACAAATTCAAAATGAAGGATTGCAAGCCAAGCAAGACTCCTTTCCTTTCAGGAGTGAAGCTGGAAGAAGCTGATTCTTCACCTATGGTAAACAATACATTGTATAGGCAATTGATTGGATGTTTGTTGTATATTACACATACTATAACTGATATTTATTATGTAGTAAGTGTGGCTTCTAGATACATGGATCAGCCTCATGAGATCCATTGGAAAGCAGCCAAAAGGATCCTTAACTTTGTTCAGGGAACAAGGACACATGGGATCTTCTATAAAGCAAAATATGATATTGATTTGATTGGGTTTACTGACAGTGATTGGGCAGGTGATAGCACAGATAGAAAGTCCACATCAGGATATGTGTTCATGCTTGCAGAAGGGCCAGTCAGCTGGTCAAGCAAGAAACAGAGTACAGAGGAGTTGTAAATGTAGCAACTCAATGTTTATGGTTGCAGGGGTTACTTGGAGAGTGTGGCTTCGAATCAGAGTACTCAACTACCATCTACTGTGATAACCAGAGTACCATTTGAATCTACAATGATCCAGTTCATAAGTAGAGAACCAAACACATTGAGATCCATATGCATTACATCAGAGAGCTTGTGCATGATGGCACCATTCACCTACTCTTATGTTCATATTCAGAACAAGTTGCTGATATCTTCACCAAAGCATTTTGTGAGAATACCTTCAGCAATCTCAAATCACTGCTGGGGATTGCTGATCATGCTGTGAAGCATGAGCGAAGAAAATATTTCCAAATTTTGTTTTACAGTCCATGTTTAAGGGAGGATTTTCCCATGTGGTTTTTGCCTCTTTCCTTGTTTAAATGGACATGCAGTATGTAAAGGGTGACTAAGCCTTGTTTCTAGGCCCTATAATTTTCTGGTATATTACTCATAATTTAGGCTTAAGGGGGAGTGTTATAATAATCAACCCATAGTTAGCTACCTTAGACATTAAATTAATCATTTTTGTCTTATTTGCCTAGTTTCATGGTTCCACCTTATGCAAGTTGTCATTTGCCTATCCATAGTGGTAAAAATTGCCTATTTTGACTCATGTAGCACTTGGGAAACCTCAAGGAATCAATTCTTCTTTATTCCTAGCCTCCTAGGTGCCCTTCTGCTTTTTCTACTTTATTGCCTGCCTTTTCAGTGCTTTAAGGCAATTGGGAAAGTTTGACTAGGTGAGGTTAACTAGTTTTTTGTCCTCCACATCCTCCACTCTTTTCTCCTATTAAAAGCATGTATGAGTTGTCCTTCCATCACCTTTTATCTTTCCTAAGTGCTTTTTCCAATTTGTGATCTCCTTAACTGATTTGGAAACTACTTTATGCACCTATGGGGGAATTGCTTAATTTTAGTAAGCCTATTTTTGACTAGATTCGAATTGCCTCCTCATGCATTAGAATCCCTTATGTAATTATTTAATGCAAAAACCTATCATGTTACAGTTTTGGCTATTGTACACTAAGTTAATACCATTTAGTGTTCAGCTCCATATTCAGTCTCTTTTGTGAGTGATTTTGCATGTCCAATTGATAATTGTTGTGAGTAAATTTGTTCTATCACTGGGTTCAATTTCCAAAAATATGATCACTCCATAGCCACCCATTTTCAGAATTACTTCATAGTGGGATCTAGGAACTAGAGAAATATTCATAATCTAAGTTATTCTCAAAATATGCAAGAGAACAACAAAAGAGAACAAAATAACACACATAGATGGTGTCAATAAATGATATTTATATTAATGTACAACTTGTATATATTTATGGTACATACCTATAATACAATGGGGAAAATTCATGATCCCATGGAGGCCATTTGGATGTATACAAGTTTCAGGATAGGATTTGACCCCTAAACCCCCCTAGGTTGACAAATAGGCTCCCAAACCATACCAAACATCCATGAATGCAAGTGTGTACATGTATGGAGGAATTTTGGATCATAAATGAAGGCATGATAGGAATGTGTGAACACATGTGTGAGTGGGAGAGTATCTAGGAGACAATAAATGCCCAAGAAGACCACAAAACAATGACACTCACACACTAGCACCCCTAGTCAAACATATTCCTTGAATTAAGGGATAAGGAGTGGGCTGTAATCAATGAGGGATCATGGGTTGATAGAATGACAAAAATAGAGGGTCTCAACTATCAAGATGATCAAAGTGGAGCGCCTCAACTATGGGTTAATGAGCCAAAAATCATTGAATAGACAAATATTGATCAATATAACCTGTTAACACCCTGTAAATTTCCTATGATTTTGGGAGGAAGCCACATGAGTAACCATTTCAACCAAAATTTATACTGTATTCTAGCTAATAAAGTCAGAGAGGGCTCTCTCTTGTCATGGAGGAAAGAAACACACATATATGGCTTTTAACAACTTGCAGAAGGCTATATTTCTAATGGTTACAGGGTGTTGATAGATTTGAAAGTGGTAGAACAATCAAAGAGGAAAAATAATTGGGAAATGGAGTTGAAACCTGAATCAGACAAGGGTATTATAGCAAAAATGATAAAGGTAATTTCCTTTGTATTATGAGGAAAAGTAAGTGTCACAAACAATCAAATATATTGAAAGGGTGATTGGGGGGAAGGAGGAAAAATCCTAGCAAAACAAGAGGAACCTATCTATGGATGAATATCTTGCACCAACTTTAGTATAATAAACAACGAAGGCTAGTATTTCCAGTGGAACATAAAAGTAGAATTCCAAAACATTTACCAGAAACACACAAGAAATGCAGTGTCAGATACGAGGAATGATTAACTGAGAGCGAATCCATCATATATAACTGGAGCGCATTGGCATAAATACACAGAAATGAACATCAATAAACAGGAAAAATAGACCGAATGTAAAACATCATGATGAATCTTAGGAACGTAGGAGAATGTTTCTCATTAACTCTTCCAAGAAAGTTGCAGGGACAAAATAAGAGCAAAACGCTTCTTGAATGAAAATTACAACCCTTTCCTCATCAATTGAGGTCCTTTTTATAATGCCATGGCTCCTAGGACCAACCCCAAAACAGATCCCAATTCTGTTACATCGTGAGAATCAAATTCTTGACAAATTCCTGAGGTGGCATATTTTCCATTATCACCAACAAATTAGGAAAATATGTGGTGATGTGCATGCTTGATCAAAACAACAACTATGGCATCCGAGACTCAGGCTTGCTTGTTGAAAGTAACATTTCACAGCACCCCACACAGTTTGATGTTGACTTAGATTTTGATTTATCTTCAACACTAGAGGTGAAGGAGCCTTTCTTCATTTCAATCACTTGTTCTTATACAGTTTCCCCCTAATCTTCATTATTTCACCTCTTTTAGGAGTCAGATCCCTGAAAAATACACTTCATAGCTCCACCTATATACCTCAAATGGTGATAGCTATGTGAAATATGAGAGAGGTTTTCTTAACTGACCATGTTCCCAACAAAACCCATGTATTAATTTGGCCATATTCCCATCCAACTCTTCGAAATCATGATTTTGAACTCGATGACTCAAAGAAGATTGCGAATTTGTGGAAACATTCTATCTAAAGATCCCTTTGATTATCCTGATCCATATTACCTGTGTAAAATATGATATAGGTTATTGTATAAGAGAATTTCTTAAATAAAAACCTCCCTCAGTTTCTCAAAATTCCTCTTGGTTTGGAGGAAACATCTTTTAAAAGTTACTAGCCAAACAGTCATTTGAAAATTTGAAAAATGGCCCTCTGAAGATGGATTCGATTCTCCCAAACCATATAACTTGTGTAAAAAATGAAGGAGTTTATTGTATATAAGCATTTTATAAAAAGAAAAATCCTTCAGTTTTTGCAAATTCATCTTGGTTTGGTGGGAAAACATCTCATAAGTTAATGATTAAAACAATCATTTAAAAAAAATACATCCTTTGTTGTAATATATAAAATTTCGTTGAGATTTTAAAAGTTAAATCTCCTGCACTTTTCCATTGTGAAATCAATGTGTATTGTTAATAGGGATTAGGTACAATCTGATTTGTTCAATAGTGGAGCTTGTACTAGATTTTGTGGATCCAAATACTTATTTTTTCCTTTCTTATTGTGAGTGTGAAACCCACCTCCACCATGGATTTGTTTCCACCTACCCGTGAGACCGATGATTTGGTCAGTGGGTTAATTCCATATCACAATTCCTGACCTTCAATTTGTCCATGCATTTTCACAATGTGAAATATTAGATCCACGTGGAGGAAAAGACAAGAAATGATCTTTTTATATGTTTTTTTGCAGAAATTATTGTCCCGCATGCAATATAGAGTGAAATGTGTTTTCAAAGGTTTATCTGTCCTGGCCGCTTCTACATATACCAAGGAACAATGTGAGATATCCTTTGAGAGATCTATGCTTGGAATTCAATGGCACGCTTCGCTTGGTATGTTGATGCTTGAGCCCCATGCGACCATCGGATTTCGGGTTTGGCCCTATTTTACAAAAAATGACCTTTGTCTCATTTTTTATAAAATAAATTTCATTTTAATAAACAATAAACTTGATTATAAGGCCAAAATCAATGTTGATGTTTTACCCAAAAACTATTTTTATTTTTCTTTTGCTTGAACACCCAATGAAATCTTTTTCTCTTGCAAAACTGCCCAATCAAGAAAACCAACTCCCACAAGAATAAAATTTAGCACAAGTGCTAACATAACTTAAGTAGGATCATATAACATAAGTAAAAGACAAATGAAAATGCCACCTACATCTAATACCATGGTATTAATTATCTAACACCCCCTCTTAAGCCTAACTTGGTACAACTTATACCAAATGTTTATTGAGGCCTTGGAAACTAAGGCTAAAGGCACCTCTTACAATAAAAAAATTTATTTGTCCATGTAAAATGAGGAAAGATGCAAAACCTTATGGGTAAAATACTCGTTGAAGATTGTACATGACATAGATTATCAAAAAAATTCTTCAACAAGTCCTCTTCTTCACTTGAATGAGATGAAAGAACAACTTCTTGTTGATGGGCTTGGTGAAGATGTTCTGGATGTCAAGATCATGCATCAATGTGTTGTAGACAAAGATCATGTGGATAGGCCCTTTGATGGTCATCTTTTGTTGATGGAGGAGAATCATAAGAATGTATTTTCTGCAAGCATACTCTGATCTAGAAGCATAATCAATCATGGAAATTATATCTCTGCAAACTCTTTCCCAAATAACATCAAAAGATTCAACAAAATTTGCCTCATGTGTATCTTCTATATCATGAATAAAACCATGCATCTTCTTCCCAATTTGATGAAGAAAATTCAGAAGTATGTGACAAATCTCACGAGTCTCTGAAATATTAGAATATATGTCATATACAATACAAAATATCATAGGTATGGTGTCTCCATGATTGAATGGGTCCATAGGGGGAGAAGAGTGAGAAACTAGATCACACTAACAGTTGAGTGGACCTGGAGGGTCTAAAGATTTGAAACTTTAACCATGGGTGGTGAGATCAAGTCTAGACATATGGAACAACAATCCCATGAATTCCAATTCCATGGCTATCCAACTAAAAAATGGCATACAAGACATAAAATAAACCTACACAAGTGACATATCATTGGAAACTAGGCAATTTTGAGATTTTCCAAGTAGTGAACTTGAGGGTTATTGGCTGTTTTGGGAATGAAATGGTTGGGGAAATGATTCTATGAATGTCATAGGATTTATATCAGCCTATATATCACCTTTAAAATCAAAATAGGAAATATCTAAATGAAGTGGGAAATATATTTCAGAACACACATCAGGAACTAGTAGAAAATGACTAGTTTATGGAGGAAACTTTGGTGAATTTCTTGGGGTTTCTTCCAAGGAAGGGATGGAGGTTTAAGATTCTGATATATTAGAACATAAATAAAAAATATAGACATATGAAATAGATATATTAAAAATGGTTTTCTCCCATGCACACAAGACATGTGCAGTATTACCATCTTCTTTCTTGCGCTCCCATCTTCTTGCAAAATATGGAACACCAATATTATTCTCAAGGATATTGGTAATGATGTCCATATTCTTTATGAACCAAGATATTTCATGATGTGAAACTTTGAAATAAAAACATGTGGGTTTCTCTTTCTTGTTCTTCATCCTCTTAGATCTCAAGTCCTCATCAGTTGAACTGGAACTTTATGTATCTAAATGCATCTTCTCTTTCTCTCTTTGTTGCTTCAAATCCTTGACATTATTATTTCCTTTGGATTGAATTGACACACCAACAGCAAGGGATTGATCCTTGGTGGATTTGATGGTACCCATTTGTAGTAAATTGTCTTTCTCCTAATTCAATGACTCCATGAATTCTTCTAGCGCATGAATCCTCCAATTTCTAGTTGTGAGCTTCCTTGAGTGGAATGTCGAAACAAACAAAGAATACTCACACCCTAGCTTAGAAAGAATAGACAATATAATCTGATAATATTTCTTCTCTATGCCACACTATTTTAGTTGAAGCATTGACACTTTGAACTTGGTGAAGAAGTCTTGGATTGTCTCATAGTGAGCTGGACTCAGTGAGATTAGCTCATTTTCGAGCTGATGGCCTCTCATCTCATCAGTCTTCCCAAATAGTGACTCAATATTGAGCCAAACTTCATTGGGTGTGCATAAAATATCTACATGTAATATAATATCTCTTGAAGTGCTAAGACAAAGCATACCAAACACTTCATCAAGTCTATTGAAGTACTTCGCTTTATCCATAGGAGAGTTGGGTTCGGTCTCAGTCCCCATGCTGACTCTATATAGGCATTTTGACCTCAGTTGTATCACCATTTCTTCCTTCCATTCAAAATAGTTGAATGGGTTCAGAAATACATGAGTCTCCTCCATTCTTCTTACGCACTCTGTGACATAAACATTGTTGTGCCTACAATGCAAACACTCAAATTTTCAGGAAAATGCCCTAAAAAAACTCAAACACTCTTAGTTTTGATTTTCAGATCCAAAAAGCTATGATACCATGTGAGAATTTATTCACAGTGAGATATTGGAGCTATATAAATATTCCTCTCAAGTTATTCACAAAATATGCAACAGAAAAAGAAAAGAGAACAAAATAACGCACATAGATGGTTCCAATAACCGATCATTCTATTAGTGTACAACTTGTAGATATGTATGGTACATAAATATAATACAATGGAGAAAATTTGTGAGCCCTTGGATGCAATCTGGATGCATACAAGTGTCAAACTAGGATTTGACCCCTAAACCCCCTAGGTTGACCAATAGGCTCCCAAACCATACCAAACAGTCATGAATACAAGTGTGAGCATGTATGGAGGCATGATGGATCATAAGTTAAGGAAATATAGAAATGGATGAACACATGTGTGAGTGGGAGAGTCTCTAGGAGCCAGTAAATTCCCAAGAAGACCACAAAAATACCACATTGACATACTAGCGCCAATAGTCAAACATATTCCCTAAAAAAAGGGATTGTTGGCGAAAACCAACCAACAAAGCCTCATTGACAGGGGTTCCCACTTTGTTGATGCCCAACCAGCATGATCTCCCTAAGAACCGACCATATAGGTTTCACCCTTCCCAGTAACACCCATAGAGAAGATGAAGTCTCACCCAAGATGTCAAGGGAGAGCTGTCAGAACCAAGTTTTTGGTAGTAATAAGGGAGGGTAGGGCATCAGAAACTAAATAGCATAATCATCAGATACTTCAGAGATAGTTAATCAGAATCACAAAATTCATCATAGATCTATCAGCATAACTAGTGGATCACTAACAGGTTGCATCATTTACGTATTCATCACAGTAGTAACGTTCATTCATATAACAGATTCAGTAAACATTCAACATTAACATCACAGCGCATAAAGACAGGAAAGAAATAAGAGACAATATCAATTTATGGTGACATCCATCATGTCATATTACTTCTGCACAATAGATCCACATCATATAGTACTTCTCCATAGTAGGAGACTTATTACAACCCAAGATTCAAAAACTGCTCAAGAACAAAATGAAGTGACAAGATCGCAATCGGATCGCAACACAGACTGATCGATTGATCTTTCACCTATATGATGCTGCTCCAAGATATGATACAATGATTGAGATGATATTACAATTGCTATTCTAATTCTATATATATGCTTTTTCCTTTACATCCAAGGTCCGCTTCTAACTAACTTCTAAGAAACTAGTGACCTATATCCACAAAATGTGGTCAAACGGTACAAAATTGCATAATAAATTCCAAAAATGGTTGTCCTTCAGCCTATCGCATTGATTTGGTCCTGCACAATGTCACGTGAGCTTGCGCAACCTCCATGATGCTGTGCAACTCACTTACCCAATACCCCTGCCAACAAGCCCCCAACACAGTCTTGTGTCTCATCCTCAAGCCACGTCAGGTAGACAGGGTATACTCCATTGTCTTGGTCTTGAAGTCCTCGAACTGCTGCGAGATCTCTTGAACCTAGAGTTGAAATTGTTCAGCTGCGTCCCAAAAATTTAGCAGGTCCTGCTGTAGTGGGTGTGCCTCCCCAACCTTGCTATCCACCATCTTCCTTCCTTCTTATACTTCTTATAGCACAACGACTACTTTGATAGCCAACTGCCCTCCAATGTCCTAGAATTCATCCAGTTGGTGTTGCACTTGCACTGATGTTCTTGGGCTTTGGAAACTCTCTGCTGCAGGTCCTTCAACTATGCGCATAATCTGAACCTTGAGAGGCATTGATTTTAGGGACATCTTCAGCATCGTCAACTGAGCATCAACTTCCTGTTCTTGCTTAGTCAATTGATCCAGTTCATCATCCTAGATGACACTTTCCCAAAACTATGTCATTTCTTCTGTTATCATCTTTGATTCCTACTCCATAGCTTTGAACTGGGTCGTGATCTCTTTGAGAGTATTTTTCCACTCGATAATTTGCTCAGGTGGCATCTTAGGGTGATCAAGGGAATTCAGCTTATTGTTGGTCAACTAGTGTTGGGATAACTGGGCAGACCCCGGTTTTACCTTTAACTTCACACCAACAAAAGACCCACAGTGTTGGCCCTTTCGGCAGCAGCCTGCAAACAGGCTACAGTCTCACCCGAAATAGCTATGGGGTGCCGCAGAATCAGGTTTCTGCAAGCAGAAGAGAGAATCTTACTGTACCTTTAGTCTTTAACTATTAATAATCACTTAACACAATGCTTCTATTATCAAATATGTAGCTTCACGGTTAGATAAACAAACAGTTACTTGCACAGCCCTTATCTGGGAATTCGCAGCGAAGCTAGTAATTAACAGCAATCTTACTTTATCAGTTATTTCCTTAGCAGTGCATAAAATATAATAACAAATCAACACAAATGAACCACAACACCAGATGCAACGTGGTTCACCCCCAGTGTAGGGGTTACGTCCATAGAACTATGTTTTATTCAACTCTTTACAACTAAAATGACAGTTCTTATCTGCACACTCAGCTGCAGATCCTTTCAGTCCTCAAAGCCGCACACACAGCAACAGGCCTCTGCGCACACAGCTGCAGATCTTCCTTTTCACCAAAAACCCCTCTGCGCACACAGTTGCAGAGGTCATCCACGCACACAGCTGGGACTTAACCTTCATACAAAAACCCTTATACAATCTCTTATCTTCGCATTACAATAGATTCGTAAGATAATCGTTAAATACCTAACCGTACTTCTTTACATAAGTGCCTATTTATATAGCGCATTGTTACAAAACCATGGCCTTAAACCATGGGCACCCAAAACCCTAACCCTGGATTTATACCAAGGGTTAATTATAAAAAAGGGTTTCGACCCACCTGCGACACCCCTAAGACTATTTTGGGTCATAACTCTGCTTACACTTCCACAAAAACCGTGGAGTTACCAAAACTAAGGACCCTTAGGGTCAGAGCCCAAACAGGCCCCTAAGACTCACTTGTGGCCCGTCCCGAGGCACTTTGTGACTCTTCTGGTGGGAGAATCTTCTTTGCAAGGATATGGAAACGACTGTTGAGGTTGTGTATAATGTCATCAGCTACTTTCTCTTTTTCCACCAATTCTTGTAACACTAAGGATGATACTTCATTAACCTTTTCCTGCGCAAAAGTATCATAGGTCTTCAAAACTTTGAGCTGACTCTCCGCAGCATTGCTCAATTCCAATGCTTCATCAACAAGTGGCTGCAGCGAATTTTCCAGTAGTGTTACCTTCATCCTATAGGACTCAATTTCCTGCTGGAGTTCCTTGCTTCACTTTACCTTAGCCATTTTCTGCATAGGAGGCAGCATCTTAATTTCTGCTCTGACTGTATCAAGTTCTTCCTGTCGCAGAGTGATGGTTTCTTGTACCTTACCTATATCTGGGTGGTCCTGTAGGTTCGTCCAAGCTTCGATACTATCTTCCAGCAGCTTTGCTACACTGCCCACAATATCTGATATTTTTGCTGCTGAGGCCTGGATGTCCCTGTGGCACTATTCTTGGACCTCAGGTGGAGTCTCTGGAGGGATGCGAATTCAAAGCTCCACGATCTAAATCTGGTGTTCTATTTTTAACTTTTCAATTTCGCTGCGAGACTGTTGGGCATAGTCTCTCAGCTTGGCAATTCTTTGCTCTGATTCTTCTTCGTCCTGGATGTCGAAGTCAGGAAGACTTCGACATGCCTCATCCAACGCTCGCACCAGTGTAGCTCTTTTATGTTCAGCCTCTTTCTTTCTTTGTGCAACTTCTTCCAGCCTTGTTGCGAGATTCTAGCTTTGATTCATGGTTTCCTCCAACTGGCTTTGAGAATAGCAATCTTGTGCATGGATCTCCTTTGTGATGGCTAACTGGCAGAGGTGCAATTCTGTCATATACAACTTGGTGTAATCGACCCCAACTGTCATACTCATCTACGACCCAGAATCTGCATCAGGCAGTATTAGAGTTGTGCTTGACACTTGGACCTTGTTATCTCTGGTTGGACATTTCCTCCTATCCTGCTACGCAGATGCTAGAGTACTACTTGTCATGGTATTGGTTGCTGATTTTGTTGCTAAATCTTTTAGCTCTGACACCCTGTTTGCTACGCCCGTGAGCGCAGTAAGATGCACATCCACGAACGATGACCACTTTTAAGTTAGTGTTTCAGTATATTTTTTGAGAGCTTTCTCAAACTCGTCCAGTGTCACAGTGACTCCTTCATCTAGATTTTTGTCCTTCGACGCCTTTGTCTTCTTGCGGGACTGAGGCTTGGTTACCTCCTCTACCTCTGGCAATTTGCGCTTAGCTGATCGATTAAGATCTGATAGATTTCTGACTGACTCCTCATCCTCTTCTTCATGTTCACCATCTCCACCCTGGTCATCTCCATCTTGTTGCGAGTCACTTGGGTCTTCGCTGTCTTCTGGTGGGTTTTGCTGCTGCGTCTGACTGGTACCTATGCCCATATTGGTAACCGGGGGAACTGGAATGGTGGGTTTTTTTCTTGCATCTTTCAACCAGTCAACCGGCCACTGTTGAACTATGCCCAAGATGTCTGCTTTGGTTACTACATATGGTAACTTAAACCATTGATGTGTTGGATCTACATGGGCTTGAATGAAAACATGATGCATATCAACACTGAAGTTCATGACGCCTTCATATTGAGAGAACAAATCATTGGTAAGCCGTGGTGTTTGCAAGATCTCATAGTGTATACTCATGCCATAAAAGGTGAACATAGTGTTCGTCATCTGCTGAGATGCTTTATCTGGTGACATCCAGAGGGATGCGTACCTTATTGCACCCGGCATGCCTGGGGGTTCCTCCCCGAACTGAGCCTCTATGGGTTCTTTCCACCCAATTAGTGCAATAAGTATTAATAGCCAGGAATAATGAAAGGTTCTACCTTTTTCTTGTGCATCATAGGAATCTTCTAGGAATTCCCTCGTGAGGTATGCGGCCCAGTTGTAAGTGTAACCTTCAGCACAGTTTATAGAGATTCTGATAACTGGGGCAGGCACTTCATTGGACCTGCACTTTCACAGGAGTTTGCACACTAAGAGCTCAGCTACGAAGCGGATGTTCTGGTCCTCAATTGTGGAAGTGTGATAACCTCGTTTCCCCTTGGTTAGGACGAAACGGTCCTTCATGCTCTGCGCGAGCTTTGTATCCTCGTGTTTTGACAGAAATTCAATTCCCGGATCAGGCCCTGCTATCGGTAAGCCTATGATCTTATGAATGAGCTCGCCATTGATAGGAATTTGCTTGTCTCCTATCCATAAGTGGTCATCATGTACTAATGCTAGCAGCTTCTTAACCACGATGGTCACCTGTGTGCTACGCCCAAAATGAGGAACATCAAGCATTTTTAGCAGGCCAGCTGTGTCCAAGCCGACAGCCCACTGTTTCACTTCCAATAGTGTCGCGCCATTATCTGGGTATTTGACGTGATGCAAGTATTGAGCAGGTGCGAACTATGGAAAATTTCTATGATCATTTGTTTCATGGTCAACATACTTAAGCCGGTCTATTTTTCCTGTCATGGTTTCGACCAGCTGTACACCCGGTGGCAGCGAGGGCGTGCTTAATGTAAACTACTTTGTCCACCGGGGTGGCTAGATGCCTGGCCAAACATGCTGGAGATACAGTGGCCACGGTGGTGCAATGTGCTCATCTCCTCTATTCGAGACCTGTGCTGAACTGGGCGGGTCCATCTGGTGAGTCCTTGATGTTTTCCCTGATTGCATGTGTTGATCTTCGTTCCACTTAGAATGAACTTCAGTTTTAAACTCTTTCCTGGAGGACCGTGTCTGCATCGGCCGCGGCGGTGTTGGGTGAGCTTCCTCACGGGGCGCAGAGGTATGTGGGATATCGGAACGACTCTGCAGACCCCCCTGTTCGAACTCTCTTACTAGATCCTAAAGCTCTTGCTCGTCTGTCATGGGTTCACTTGTAAATGTCAAGGAAATGCGGAATGTGATTTTTTCCAACTTAGGGATCTTCTTATACACTTTATCAATCAAATTTGTTGGGATGATGCATGTAAGGCACCAAATATGATAAAAATATTGTCCGACCGGTACTGGATTTTCCATGATCTCAGTAGTACAGACAATTAAGGTAATTAAAGTGACAACCCCGCCAATTCGGCTATTTTCCAACGGTCAGATTTTAAGCTTCATCGTGTTTTTGTGCTCCAGAAAAATCACTGTCTTAACTTCGTCACAATGGGTAGTCTCGACACAATATTGACCCTAGGCCTGCCCTGGTAAGAACTACGACGGGGCTGTTAGGTTTGGTGCACTAACTTCTTGGTTCTGCTCCTTAGTTTGGTACTCAGTTCTTTCTTGATCATCAACTGCCTTGTCATGAATCAGTCTGACATCTGCATCTAAAGTAGGGCAAACTTTGTTAATAGAAAATGTAAGCATAAAAATATCAATAAGATCATCCCAACTTACAGTACCATGTCGAAGCTCGACCTTCGTATACCAGTTTTTTGCTAAAGGTTCCAAAGTGTGTACAAACTTATGCACCCATTCCTCACGAGGTACATGTTCCCATGCTGCATAACATTGCTTCAAATGTTTCCGAGGACTATTCTTCCCATTGAACTTGCTTCGCACCTCTTGAGATTGGTTTATGAATCTGAGGAGTAGAAATTTTTGGCAAGCTTCCCAAATGTGAATATACTTCCTGTGGCCATTCCACCATCTCGCTAATGTAGCTCTTAATGCTGCTTCCAGAGTTTGCATTCTCTGTGATTCTGGCACTTGTTCTGAGAACTGTGCAATAAATTTTCCTAGGTCTGTCAACCCATCATATGTAGGAAAATCTCTGGCCTGTGCACTAAGGAATCTAAGAGATTTGGTAATTCATGTGCACCGATGGCCATGTAGCTCATATAGTTGATTCTGCCAATTCTCTAGACCATCATCTGAATCAGACATGCAGGAGCTATCACATTGCCAATCCATTACACCTTCAGCATTAGGCTCGACATAATCTTCTTCTTTAGCTGTGATATTATAGATGTGTTCCAGAATATCCTGAGCTTCCTCTCTGACTGGCTCCGTATATATTTCTCCTTGAGAAGGATCCAATGGTAGTATATCTCTCAATCCCTTCCCTTCAAAAGTAATTTGTCTCTTTTTAAGATTGATAACCGCATCACTATCTATTTCCCACTCAATTCCTAGCAAATCTGGATAGCGGTTACTGTCATCAATGATCTCAATAACTTCAAAATATGCTACAATACTGAATCCATCTATATCCACTGGTACTCTGGGGAATCTTCCTAAAGGCAGAATTCTCTGCTGATTGGCTAATCTCAATTGGATAAGGGACCAGTCAAGGGTGGGCTTGTTATATTTTCATCACATTTAAGCTAGCATTATGATCTTAGGATCTTTTCACTAAGAGAATAACAAGCACAACAATAAAACACAAGCACATCACAAGAGACAAGAGACACAAAGAGTTTTCCTCGGGGAAACCATAAAGGAGAAAACCCCGCAACGTCCTCTAAGATAGAATCAACACCAAAACAGTAAGAGATCTCCCAAAACAACAGTTGTCTTCTGTCTTCTGTCTAGTCCCAAAATTTCCTTCTCCAGTAGTGCGCCACACTTGGGAGAGCAAGTGATGTATTTCACAAGTGATAAATAGAGAGACTCTCACTCTCTATTTATATTCATCCGTTCACTTGAATTGCCTTTTCACACGTAGGCTCAACCTAATAATTACTACTCAAGCCTACACCTTAATTAGTGTATAATAACTCAAGTGCCCCGAAACTGTGAGGACTTACCTAATGACTTGATATGACTTGATTACATTATTAATCCTCCCGATCGGAACATCGGGGCATGACCACATGACTCAAATACATAATAGAGACATCCCGGAATAAACATCAGGTTACAATACATAAGATACACAGAAGAATACATTTCGAAGTTACATATACATCAACACTCCCTCTTAACTAGGAAGGTATTATTTCGACACAATTTTCAGCACTGATCTTCTTCTCTGTATCAACTGGATCATCTCATATTCAAGTCATCTTTGTCTTCAAGTCATCTTCATCTTCAAGTCATCTTCATCTTCAAGTCATCTTCATCTTCAAGTCATCTTCATCTTCAAGTCATCATCGGATCTAGATCATCTCTCGATCTGGATCATCATCGAACATCATCACTAGATCTGGATCATTTCTTGATCTGGATCATCATCACTGGACTGGATCTGGATCATCACTCGATCTAGATCATTACTGCTGGATCATCATTACTAGATCTATATCATCACTCGATCTGGATCAACACTGGTGCTATCTCATGATTCTTCTTGTCATAGGAAGTTCTATAGAGCCAGCCCTTTTTCATGCTGGTTGTAGGCCTACCCTCATGTAGGTCTTCGCCCAGCACTTATATCTAACCTGCTTGTCATAAAGGCAGACCCAGCACTCACATATGATCATGTAGTAAACTACAATCCCGTCAGAAAGGCCCAGCACTCACATTCACCAGCATGATATGACACACCTACTATCATCTATGAAATGGTTCAACACTTACAACCACCAGCATGATAGGACACACCTACTATAATCTGTGGAAAGGAACAGTGCTCACATCCACCAGCATGGTAGGACACACCTACTGCCATCTGTGGAAAGGCTCGGCACTTACAATCACCATCATGGTAGGACACACCTACTACCATCTGTGAAAAGGATCTGCACTTACAATCACCAGCATGGTAGGACACACCTACTACCATCTGTGAAAATGCACTACACTTATAGTCACCAGCATGATAGGACACACCTACTATCATCTGTGAAATGGCACAGCACTTACAGTCACCAGCATGATAGGACACACCTACTATCATTTGTCACAAGGCTCAGCACTTACATCCATCCAGGTGGGAACACATCCTGCTCACAATGATGGAAGGGCATGCACTCATATCTGATCATGAGGGGAACACATCCCAACAATCATATCAAAATGGCCCCCAGTCCTCCTTGACTGAGCTACCTGATAACTGACTAGGCGCCTCCATTCTCGTAGAGAATGGCAGTTGCCCTTACATCCGACCTGCTCGTCAGAATGGCCAACACTCACATCTGGCATGGAAGGAACTTAATCCTTTAGCCATGAACAGAATGGTTCACACCTTACATTTGATCAAGTGGGAACACATCCCTCTATCACATCAGAATGGCTACTCAGTTCTTACACTGAGTCTTCCTAGTAACTGACCAGGTGCCTCCATTCCTAGAATGGAAATTGCTCTTACATCTATCCTGCTCGACAGAATGGCCAGCACTCATATCTGACATGGAAGGGAGCAACCCTACCACCATGTTAGAATGGCTCAGCCCTTATATCTTACCTACTCATCAGAATGGCTATGGATCTCAGCACTCATATCTGACATGGAAGGAACCAATCCTCTCACCATGACAGAATGGCTTAGCCCTTACATCTGGCCATGGAAGGAACCAATCCTCTCACCATGTCAGAATGGCTATCGGTCTCATCACTTTCTCTGGGAGGAAGCCTCGATATGGAGAAAACCAAGTCTCTCTCTGAAGTACTCGAACTTCAGCCTAGCCAATGGCTTTGTCAATACATCAGCTATCTGTTCCTCCGTCACAACATATAGGAGCTTCACTGCTCCTCTCTGCACCATATCCCTGATATAGTGATACTTGATCTTGATATGCTTCGACTTGTCATGAAACACTGGATTCTCTGACAACTTCACGCAACTCTGGTTGTCACAATGTATACAAGTAGCATCTAACTGGAGATCAAATATATCATACAGTAGCTTCCGCATCCATACTGCCTCACAACTAGCTGAACAAGCTGCGACATACTCTGCTTTAGCTGTACTCAGTGCCACACAGGATTGCTTCCTGCTAAACCAAGAGATCACACCTGATCCCATACTGAAGCAACATCCCGAAGTACTCTTCCTATTGATGGCACTTCCTGCCCAATCTGAATCAACATAACCTTCCAGGTTAATCTTCTGATTCGCATCGTACTTGAGCCCATAATCAATTGTACCCTTCAGGTACCTTAGAATATGATTTGCAGCTGTCAAGTGAACACTCCTCGGATATGTCAAGTACTGGCTCAAGGTGTTCATAGCAAAGCAAATGTATGGTCTCATGTTTGTCAGGTACATTAATGACCCAATCATCTGACGATACATCATAGCATCAACCGACTCTCGATGAAGCATCACTCAATAGCTTTAGGTTCGATTCCATAGGTGTGGCCATCGCCTTGCGGTCCATCATCCTGAACCTCTTCAGGATCTCTACTGCATACTTCCCTTGTCCAAGGAAGATCCCATCTGCACTCTGCCACACCTCCATACCTAGAACAGTAGTGCATCGACACATAACAGGAGCATCACTAGTCTTCCACCTTCAACCTTGGATCAAAGGTTGGAATCTGCTTCACTCTCAGTAAAGCCTAGAATCATCAGTAATCTTCCCATCTTGTTGTACCATGTCAAACCTCAGGATCTTCTGCAATCACTCCCTCTGAAGCAGAGCATCATACTCCCTCTGTATTCCGTACTCTATGCACTGAAACATTCTGTACTGGAGTGACAAGTAGTATCCATATAGGATCACTGGATACTAAGATCCTCTATCTTGAACTTCTTCAAAAGTTCATCTTGCACCCATCTGTGAGCTTGTCATCCTCTATCAACCTTGTAGAAAAGGTTAAGATATTCATCAAGCTCATCATGTATGTGTTATCCCATGCGTGTCTTCTGAACTCATACAAGGCCTTCTTTCATTTGCACACATGATTATGCATGTCATGTGACTTCACTTCTATTAGCTGTAAATGTTTCTTTGTAGACTATGCCTTCTCTTCATGAGAAGCCTCATGCTATGAATCTTTCTTTGTATCCCACGATGTTTCCATCTACTGCATGATGGAACTATGAACTTCTCTTCAAGTCTCGATACTACGCCCAGACATCATTCTTCTTGAACTAATCTTCCCTTTCTTCTTGGTGGCTGGAAGGTTCTGCATCAATGATGTCACTGCACTCATCATATTATTCTTTGTCTTTGAACTGTCGTCACTTGTTCTTCGGAACAAGTCTTCATTCTTCTTTGCTTGTAGGCGATTATGTATGCGATCTTTCCTACAAGTCAAATACAATTGTATGGTTAGAAACATTTCATAAGAAATATTTATACTAGCAAACACTTATGCATAAATATATGATCATGCAACTACTTTAGCCAATACAACATTCATCCATATCTCATTGAAACTTTCTAGATGCCTTCCATCTCTACCAGGACAACATTGAGATTGTGCAGTAATCCAATATGTCAGCAAAGAGGTTTCATTCTAGATAAGTGGCAATGGAGAATTTGTATAGCTCCATGAGATACTTACCCATCACATGCATATTAGTAGTATTATGTCATTAATGCAAACATCCTATCATGCATAATACAATAAATGAATATAAACAAATGCATAACAAAATAATATAATGAAATGACAATTGAATACTTATCTTTATTTGTTTCGTGGGTAGACTCCTTCTTGAGCCTTCAGCTTCATCGTCTTCTTCATTCATAATAGCATCGTTTCTTATCCAAAAGCTAAGGTGGATAAGAAGTTATTCAAGAGTTGAGTTCTTCATATTCCTCATTGATTGAGGGATCTTCTTTTGGATGGCGATATCTTGATCTTCAATTGCACCCCTCTTCTCTTCTCTTCTTTTACCGCTTCAAGATGTACAAGCCTCCTTCTTGTTCTCCAATCACTACCACATCATCAATTTTCTTTCCTTTTGGACACATGATGACTTGACCATCGATGAATGCAACCCACATTCCTTTTGCATCAAGGCTGAAATGTATAGAAGATTCTTCTTAGGTCCTGGAACAAACAATACTTCTTTCATTGTTAGAGACTTACCAGAGTCTAGCTTGTATGAAGATTCCCCACTACCTTTAATTGGATACTGGTAGTCATCTCCTAGTTTCACCTTAGTGATTTTGATGACATTGGACTGCATACATCGGAGTGGATGATTTCTAGAATTCGTTGGGCTTTGCTTTTGCTGCTAGGAAATGTCTTCTTTGTATTCTTCCCTTTCGCACATCCTTTGAAAACTCCATCATGCTTTGTTTGGAATGAAATAGGTAGTGCTCTGTAGTGCACATGTGCAATCCTTCTATGCCAAAGCTCATTTGTCTCTACTGTATCATGGATAAAGGCTTGTTCTGGATGACCCTTTTCCCAAGGTGACCTGTTACAGGACTGTTCATAACAGTGAAGTTGTATGGCATGCCACGTGTCACTGGTTCATCTTCTGAGTCTGATATTCGGACCACCAAAAGTAAATTCCATGCCCTTTCTGGAACATCTTCAAGAATTCCATTTGGACCTCTGTAGCTCAAGATATTACAGATCTCCCCAGATGTCATGTTCAGGGATGAATTCTGGAAGAGGCTGGAACCCTAACTTGGAGAGATCATATCTCCTAGAGTACAAGGAGTCTGAGTCTGATTTTTGGACACAGGATTCATTAGGATTTTATATTTGGCCCCTGAAATTTTTCTCTTCTGATACTTCTCCAATCTCGGAATATAGCGACTGTACCAAAACTTACCAGTTTTAGTATTTAGGGTTTCTCCTAGCTCAGGGTCAAACTTCGGTTTTGATGAGGAGAATAACCCTATGCTGGTCTCACTCAAAAATTCATCTCCTGTAGAAATCCCTAATTTCCGCATCGAAGACTGAAAATGCTCAGAATCAAATTCCACTTTGATAGAAAGATGCGCCCTTCAATGGGGAGTCATATTAGCATACTTTTGCTGAAAATCTGTGGAGGAAGATCCACAAAATAGGAATCCCTAGTTCCTATATCTACACAATGTCTTCTTCTCAGGTTAGCTCTGATACCATGTTATATTTTCATCACATTTAAGTTAGCATTATGATCTTAGGATCTTTTCGCTAAGAGAATAACAAGCACAACAATAAAACACAAGCACATCACAAGAGACAAGAGACAAAAAGAGTTTTCCTTGGGGAAACCATAAAGGAGAAAACCCCGCAACTTCCTCTAAGATAGAATCAACACCAAAACAGTAAGAGATCTCCCAAAACAACAGTAGTCTTCTGTCTTCTGTCTAGTCCCAAAATTTCCTTTTCTAGTAGTGCACCACACTTGGGAGAGCAAGTGATGTATTTCACAAGTGATAAATAGAGAGACTCTCACTCTCTAATTATATTCATCCGTTCACTTGAATTTCCTTTTCACACGTAGGCTCAACCTAATAATTACTACTCGAGCCTACACCTTAATTAGTGTATAATAACTCAAGTGCCCCGAAACTGTGGGGACTTACCTAATGACTTGATATGACCTGATTACATTATTAATCCTCCCGATCGGAACATCGGGGCATGACCACATGACTCAAATACATAATAGAGACATCCTGGAATAAACATCGGGTTACAATACATAAGATACATAGAAGAATACATTCCAAATTTACATATACATCAACAAGGATTTCCCATTTGTTCCCATGTCTGTTTAGTTAAGATATTGACTTCTGAACCCAGATCTAAAATAATATTCTTCATGTCATATTCTCCTATCTGAGCATGTAGTCTCATCTCTCTTCTAGTCCTTCTAATTCTACTGAATCAGTGTTGCTTTGATGTCAGCCAAGACAGGATTCTATGTGCTAGAAAACTTCATAAACCAAGTTATGGCTCGGTCTCTGAAAGAAGTGATCATCTGCGCTCGTCGAACATCTATGTCTGTAATGTTCTTCGCGGTCCACACAGCTTCACATAGAAACCAGAACTGTTCTGGATCTTCTAACCCAGTTCCTTTAAAAGCCAGTAGTTTGATGTCATCATGAACATGGTCCATCTGGGATCTATGGGGGGAGGAAGGGTTTGAACTAGCTGGGGAAGACTGACCTGCGACAGGTTCTCGAGGATAATAGGTCTCTGCTGCGGGGTTATCGGATGGTTTCTAATAGAGGGGGATTTGGAGGACTCAGAGGATTCAAATATTAAAGGGGTATACTCATTAGAGGGGCTGAGATCTCTCTTATATATTTTGCCACTTCACAGCAAACCACTTTGCTCGTCGAAGTCCCAGTCACTTCCAATCATAGGTTAGCAATACTAGATCTAACAATCTGATTCTATAAGCAAGATTCCTTTTCCAGCCAATAGTATTTTAATATTCAAACTAAATAGGTTCAAGTACTTACCCCTTGGTCCTTTGAAAAATTATCGTTCATCTTCGCTAAAGGAGGTACTTGTGTCGATGGCGAACTCCGTCATAAATGCTTCGATAGTTCGCGCAGTCCATAAATTGACGGCTCGGGAGATCACATTGTTCACTCTTTTCAAGATAGTGATTCTTGCGGGGGTCTAGGGAGGAAACTGGTGTTCTTGGAAGTTCGTCCTCCTTTCTGTTAACCTGGATAACCACTGGTGTAACTCTATGTGTATAGTACCAAAGAAAATTTCATGAACATTAGGACGTACCTTTGCAAAAAAAATTCTGCACTATGACGAGGATCTTTATTTTCCTGTTCTGCAAACTTCAAATAGGTTGCTTTGATCCAATCACCAATTTATTTTACAGAGGGTCGCCAAAACATAGCCCTCGAGGTACGACGTAGATCCCTCTTCAACAAATACTGAGTTCAACCGGCAATGGAACCAGTTTGTTGGGCTAACTGGGTAGACCCAGGTTTTACCTTTAACTTTGCACCAACAAAAGACCCACAATGTTGGCCCTTTCGGCAGCAGCCTGCGAACAGGCTACAGTCTCACCCAAAACAGCCTGCGAACAGGCTACAGTCTCACCCGAAACAGCTATGGGGTGCCGCAGAATCAAGTTTCTGCAAGCAGAAGAGAGAATCTTACTGTACCTTTAGTCTTTAACTATTAATAATCACTTAACACAATGCTTCTATTATCAAATATGTAGCTTCGTGGTTAGATAAACAAAGAGTTACTTGCATAGCCCTTATCTGGGAATTCACAGCGAAGCTAGTTATTAACAGCAATCTTACTTTATCAGTTATTTACTTAGCAGTGCATAAAATATAATAACAAATCAACACAAATGAACCACAACACCAGATGTAACGTGGTTCACCCCCAGTGTAGCGGTTACGTCCACAGAAATACATTTTATTCAACTCTTTACAACTAAAACAATAGTTCTGATCTGCGCACTCAGCTGCAGATCCTTTCAGTCCTCAAAGCTACACACACAGCAGCAGGCCTCTGTGCACATAGCTGCAGATCTTCCTTTTCACCAAAAACCCCTCTGCGCACATAGCTGCAGAGGTCGTCCATGCACACAGCTAGGACTTAACCTTCTTACAAAAACCCTTATACAATCTCTTATCTTCACATTACAATAGCTTCGTAAGATAATCGTTAAATACCTAACCCTACTTCTTTACATAAGTGCCTATTTATATAGCGCACTGTTACAAAACCATGGCCTTAAACCATGGGCGCCCAAAACCCTAACCCTGGATTTATACCAAGGGTTAATTACAAAAACAGGTTTCGACCCACCCGCGACACCCCTAATACTATTTTGGGTCGTAACTTCGCTTACACTTCCACAAAAACCGCGGAATTACCAAAACTAAGGACCCTTAGGGTCGGAGCCCCAACAACTAGAGCTGGGAAATAACTTCCCCAAGTTGCTTGTACTTGGCAACTGCAATGAGTTCTATCATGCTTTCATATATATGTGGACAGGCCTTGTCAATAGCTTGCTCAACCACACCATAACTAGTACAGAGTTGTGCTCTCTCGACAACGAGGAGGTCTTGCTCCTTCTTTAACTCGGTGATTTCTTTGACGGCTTTATGTTGCATCTCTTCCTGCGCTTGCTTCAATGTGGCAATCTCCCATGCCTTTTCTTCTATAAGACGCTCTTTGACCTACAACAATGGATCATCTTCTTCCTTCAGCTTCTTAGCCACATCCTACGACTACACATACCCATCGCTAAGCTCCTTCTTCCTGTCAGCCAACTCCTGGTCGGCACCCTACTGCAGCTGCACGAGAACCTAGGTAGGTAACTTGTTGAGATCAAAAGCAATGCTCACAGCTATAGAAATGAGTTCACTTATGTACTTCCCATGTCAATTACAGTTGGGGGAACTTAAATGTTCCTAGCCTGTGGCTCGGTGCTAATCGTCAAGAATTCCTGCATCATAGCCTTCTCTGGTGTCATTTTTGAAACAACAACATAAATAGAATCAAACTTATCTCTTACTGCATAAAACCCTTCTTGGTTGGATTGACGCATGGCTTGTTCTGCAGCATCAGATGAGTCCGTTATAGCTTTGATGAGCTGCTGGAGTTGGCTCTCCATCATAGAGCGGGAGCTGCTTCCCTCCTCAAATTCCATCGACCTTTTGGTTCGTTCCTTTTCCAATATGCATTGTGCTTCCGGTTCATATTATTTCGACCACTCTCCATCAGATTCATGGGTACCTTTCCCTGCTCAGACAGGCTCATCAGGGGCATCTGTTGGTCCCCATAGATATATCTTCCATGCTCACTGGTTCATGCCATGCAGCCGACCACTCTTGATCGATGACATCCAATTCTTCATCTGTGATTTTGTAGGCCATAGGCAGCCACAACTTGTAGGGGTCCTATCGTTCCTGGATATAAATGGAATGAGGCCTGATAGAAAACCAAAGGATCCTTTGATATTTGGATGCGACGGCATTGGATAAATGGGGAACCTTGACGGCTGTAGCTTGCAGCACTTCCCAATATACCCAAAAATGGATTGCACAGTCCATTTGTCGACTCGGTTCTATGACCCACCATAATTTTTGATACTGTGCACCTTTCCACACTTTCATAGTAGTGATTGACATTTTCTAGTAGTCCTCCAGCTCCATCCATGTGACTAATGCAATGAGAATCAACAACCAACTATAGGAAAAAGGTCATTCCTTGGCCTGAGCGGTGACAACATATTCTAGAAACTAGTTTAACAAAAATAGGGACCAATTCATTTGTACACCCTCGATGCATTTTTGTACACACACAACCATGCCCAAATTGCATTGGACGGGCCTATTCTTCGTGACAATCTTGCTGGCCAAAATATGTGCCCCGATACGCAATGCATGCTCAGAAATAATGTCGATGCAATAAGTGCGGCCATCACACTGCAATCCAAATATCTCCTTCAACTGTTGTGCAATCTTTTTGTCATTGTCCCGCCGTCTGAAATACTGTGTCGGATCTTCCCTAGCCTTTGGGAATCTCGTAATGTATGAAATTAGGTCAACCGTGACCAGAATAGGGTCTTTCAACCATAGCATCCCACTATGGAAGCACGGCAATATCTGTTTGATGCATGGATGTGCTTCGTTCAATCACCCAAAATGAGGCATGATAATGAGCCCCAATGACCCAGACTTGTCCAAGCCCTGTGTCCATGGGTGAGGAATCTGTAGGATAGGTGCACCAGGAACCATAGGTACTGACTGATACAGTTCATACGTTACATCCTTTAGCAGCAAAAAATCATGGTCTTCATAGCTCACCTTGACCAAGGCGGGTATGATGTCCATTGAGCAAGTCATCCCATCTGGTAGCGGCAGCAACTTCGGCAGATACTTCTAATTATTAGTTAGCTTCTTTGGCTTCACCCCAGGCCATGTCGCTATGACATATCCAAGGATATCATTGACAGAAACACCCATGGGTGCTATACACTCAATAGCTCTCGAGCTTGACGATATGGTCTATGTTGTTTCTTCCCCTTGTTCCCTAGCAGAAGTGCGAGTGTATCTCTTTTGCAGTGGTATGGAACTGGGATTCTGGGCCTTCCACTTCCCTCTTAGGATCAAAGAGGATCCGATTAGCATGCTAATGAATTCCTCTTCGATTGCTGTGGGTCAAATGGAGGATTCTTGCTCACTCGAAATCTTGACTGTGTCGGGAGTGCTCAGCATGCCGCACTATGCAATCCTCACAATGCAAACAACTACACTGCAATTTCACTCCTTTCCTATCACAAAAAATTCTACTATTGCACTGAGCTCAACACTTCACTCAATTCAACTAAAGAATGCATTTCGCCTGCATCCCACACCTTCTTATATCCAATTTACTTATCCAATCTCATAATTTCCAAATCTACCTTGTCCATCATTACCAAATCCGACATTAATGACCCTGAATCCACCGGCAATCCCATCTCACTAATGGTCGGATCGGTCATAAATGCACATCACTTCCTGTAGAAGGAGAAAGTCAATAAGTCGACTTGAATGATAACCGACTTAGTCGATTAGCCGACTAAGTCTATGGGCTGACTTATTCGATCAGCCGACTAAGTCAGTCGGCCGACTAAACTAGAGATTAGGTCAGCCACCTAAGGTCGTGTCGGTTCACCAAACCGACAGGTAGTTATTTTGTAACAGTTCTGTAATCATATATATTAGGATGTTGATCCAAATGATAACTCAGTTCAGTTCTTTGTATTGTATGGAGTCACTTGTATAATATAATCTGTTAATTCACGTATTTGTTATTATCTCTTATCTCTATTATATATATATATATATGTTTTAGTGTGTATTATTGGTAACCTTATGTGATCTATGAGATTACAACATTGGTTCCGTTGCCGGTAGTACATGACTGAAATGTATGCAAATAGATGATACCAGAGTAGGAGATTAAGGACTGGTGGGAATGTAAAGTTGCAAACTATTTGTAGAATTACTCACGAAGGAACATATTAACAATCGCACAAGCAGAAGAAAGATTTTTCACAAAAATGCATGATAAGTTTGTCAAATCAGTGCCCCAACTTTTCAAGAAACTCCTGGATGAGAAAGTTGAAAGGGACTACAAAACAACAGTTGCTGGAAAAACTGATCCAAGGAGGTAGAACAAACTTATTGGAGTGGTTTGATAAAATCACCGACGACTTCTGTGAGGAGTAAGCAGTCGAAGACAGAACCTCGGTGGAAATAGTCAAGGATAAATTTTAAACAAATCTCACCGAGCAATTTCTATGTTCCTTATTGACCTTGCTATTCAAATTCCTGATCAAGAAGCGAGTAGGAAACATCATCGAACCTCATCCATCACTTCACGAATTGCCATCAAACTCTAACTAGGCGGAGAAGCAAAGGAAGTGGGAATACTTCCTAAGCAAATAAACCAAGCTATCTGGGCTTTCTAAAAAGCGATGGGCAGGCTATGGGGGGGTGGCTGGTCATATATCAAGATAGAGTATAATGGATTCTATTCGACTAGAAACAGATACCAGTCACCAGTAATGAGAATTCGACTAAAAGAGAACTCAAGAGAATAGTATCATATGAAGGTATGTCAGACATTTAGAAAATAGAAAGGGAAGAGAGACAACAGAGGAGGGAGGCAAGAAGAGAAAGAGCCTTAGAGTTGCATAAAGGAAGGAATCCTAGGGTGACCGACCAGGAAGAGAATCCGCTAGAGTTAGGTCATGGCCAACATGAGGAAGGCATGGAACAAGAGGTGTCCCCTATGGAGGAATAATTGTGGATAGAACAGCCAAAAGCTCTCCAATTAAGAGCTTCCAATGAAGGAACAACCCTCTCTCCATTGAATCTGCGTACTTGGATATAGACTACTGTCGAAGGGGACCTCCAACTATGAGCTGGTGACTTTAGTATATGGAGTCGACTATACGACGAAACATACATTGGATGACACATTATTATTCGTCAACCAGAGGAAGGTAATTAGGTGACCTTTCAAGCGGCACCCTCCAATCGAAGTATCCACTTACTCTTACCAACACATGAAGGAGCACCCCCCCCCACTAAATACAGCTTTAGAAGACATAGAACATTTAAAACTGTGGACACATAGTTGCAGTGGACCATCGACATTAGAAGTTGACATCAACTGAATTCCAGTTGACAAATAATCGACAACCGATAGGAATGAAAGTTCCGTCGACCATAGTTTCGCAGAGATGAATAAACCAATAATCCCACCACCCTCCCCTCCACCTCCACCACTGCCACCTCCTGAGAGCAGTGATAGTGATTCAGAAATGGGTCATGTATCAGCTCACATTCCTTTATATGAGGGGGATGAGGACCCCAGATGACACTGCTTCATTTGTGAGTCGACTTGGGAGGCTAACCAAGTTACAGACGAAGATAGACAAATGGCATAGTTCGTCGGTGCCTTGAGGAAAAGATCATTGACGTGGTATATGAGCTTTTCGAAAAGACAACCTAGAGCAACCAAAGCTGAGATCAAGGTGCAATTTTTATCATTTTTCAAAACTCTAGATGCCAAACACTTGGCAGTGAAAAAACTAAAAACTACATCACAAAATCCAGGGGAAACTATCTGCGACTATGATAAGCATTGGAAATAACTTCTGATCCAGTTGGAATATTTTATAGATGAACAGTTACTAATCCAATGGTTTCTTGCAGGGTTATCCCAGAAATTGCACCGACACATCAGTCTGGAAACGTTCAAATCTTACAAAGATGCACTAACAAAAGATCTTCAAGTGGAGATGGATGAGGACATACATGCTTACCCCACGGACCACAAATTGGAAGAACAGCTTGAGAGTGTACAGAAGTCCTGAAATAAGTTAAGCCTCAAGAATCAGGAGATCTGGTGCACCAAATGCTCGACATCTGACCACTCCAAAAACAACTATCGACAAGAATACAGCTGATAGGACGTTCAATTCATGTAGACCAAATCATTTTGTGACATTTTCCAGGAGAACAGGGATCACTCGACAAAATACTGCTCATTCAATATGAAGAATGGCAAGGCCTCCTAGTGTGCCATCTGTAACACTAAAAATCATAACATGGCTGACTGTCATTTGAACCTGAAGAACCGAAAAAATTATCAGGTGGTCTACCAAACTAATGTAGTAGCACAACATAACGAGCAAAACAATATAGAAAATTATCAAAATGGTCATAGATATGACGGTCGACGATACAAGCGTCGGTACGATAATTGACGTGTAGGCTATAGAGGAAGAGGTTGATTCCCTGGGAATCATGACAACCGACCACGTCAACCCATCCAGTGCTTTACATGTTATAAAGAGGGACACCGTTATGTAGATTGTCCATATAAAGACAGAACTGATCTCAAATTTTGTACTCACTATGGGGTAGGGGATCACACACTAGAGGATTGCCCTACCATGTTAGAAAAAATCAATACAAAGAAAAATGTTAATGTCTTGTCCTGTGTGCAAAAAAATGATGTAATAAACACAAAAAAATTTCATATTGTAACTAGACAAGGAACAAAAACAAGAGCTGATAACCCAAGAATCAGTAAAATAAAAGAGAAACTTGTCTATCCTGACCCACTGAAAGACAAACAAATATACAAAGAAGAAACCAATGTATTCAAAGAAATTGAACGACAAGAAAACGTTCATGACATTCGACATAACACAATAAACAAATTAATCTAGCTCATACAAAAAGACAACTTAGTATATCAATTTATTGATTTACTGTATGAAATAAAACGTACCAACTCTAAAAAACAAACAAAGAACATCTGTAGTTTAAATCAAAAAGACAAAGGTGATGCCAACCCAATTGTCGATCTGGAAATTGAAGGATACCACGTCCGACAAGTAGTGCTCGACTTCGGCTCACAAGTAAACATCATGACTCATGACACTTGGGAACAAATGGGTAGACCTCAACTCTATGAGTCAGGAATATACCTGAAAATAGTCGAGCAGGGCCTAATTGAACCCATTGGAGTCTGGAAAAACATCGACATGACTATAAAAGGAATCTTGACCAAGGTCGATTTCAAAATCACTGACCCAAAGGAAGGATTGATTTCCTTCCCAGCATTAGTCGGTCGACCTTGGGGTAGAAAGATGAAAGCATCCATATCCCTGGACAAGGAACGAATGAAATTAAAATGAAATGGGAAAAAGGTCATTGTACCCATTCATCCATCTCAAGGTTAACCTTGGACTGAACCTATTGATGAAGAAGTCGATGTCTGACAACTCTACCAGATCCAAAACAATACAGATTATACAGAACCAAATATCCATGGAGAACTTCATTTAGGAAACCAAGACTCAGTTGGTTATAATTCATACGCTGAATTATATGATTGGGAGATCGAGAACTATAAAACACAAGCAAGAGGGTGCTAGACTATCCAAAAAGTGCAGAAAAATCCCACCCAACAATGCTTCATAGTGTCCATTGTCCCAAAAATCTTTGACAAGAAAATTAGGGAACATCCTACCTTACAACCTACCAATGTAAATACTACGCAACTACCAAGATACAAGGAAAAGGACTCACTAGTCATGCATGTCGAACAAGTTTCCAAAAATATTGGTGAAGATGGCCAACTTCAAAGCCAAGTAGAAACTTTTACAGGACAAGCTGCTAGATGGTGGGATACCCATCAGACAAGACTGCAGACCTGGACAACTAATTTGACTTATTTTTTTGAAATTTTTGGAGGAAAGAAGTTAACCCAACAATCTCAGATACCTGTATTCACTCAAGGTTAGAACCCAGAAGATCATATCAAAACCTGTGAAAAACAGTGGAGAAGACTTGGCTACAAGGATGAACGAGCATGGTTGCACTTCTTCCCATCAACCCTCAATGACTTACCAAACAAATGGTATAAGATGGAAGAATCTAGAGGTGAAACCTTCTTATGGCATGAGCTCAAGGAAAATTTCATTAAAGATTTCAACTTTATACCACAAAACAAAAACTTGGTCGAAACAACAAAACAAATTAAAGAATTTATCCAGCCGACCAAGAACAAACCCTTAACAGATAACCGACAGATAATGAAATGTAACAATATAGAAAAAAGGACAAAACCTCAGTCAACAAGACTATAGTTAGAAAACAAACACATAGAAGGAAAAAGCTTTAGATGGAAATCCAACCATGTCGAAACGACCAAACCTATGTATACAATCCTTAAAGTAGAAACAACTGGCAAACAAGATACCGATAGAATGAATGTAGTTGACTTTCCTGCCACATTCTCATAGTTTAAGGAAGGAATTCAACCGATCAATGAAGCCAAAGCACCAGAATGGCTAGATGCTAAAGACAAAACTAAAGAATTCATCATCTCAAATGATGATCGACCAAAAATGGCAAAGATTGGTGACTACTGGAGTGAAGAGAAGACCACAAATATAGTGAACTTATTAAAGGAGTTCCAAGTTGTATTTTCTCAAGACTATAAAGATATCAAAGGCTTAGTCCATGAAATGGGAGAAATGAAAATTGATACTAAAACTTATGTTCGACCTGTGAAGAAAAGGCCTTATAAACTAGCTCACAAATACAAGGACATAGTCAAAAAGGAAATTGATAATATGCTTGCAGTAGGCATCATCTACCCTATCGACCAATCAGAATGGGCAAGTCTAATGGTTGTACAACCTAAGAAACATGATCTGACTAGACTAAGAATTTTTGTCAACTTCAGGGAACTAAACAAAGTAACACTGACAGACACATTTCCAACCGCTTATGTAGATGAAATCTTGAATGAGGTTGTAGGACATGAATGCTACTCATTTACAGATGGGTTCTCAGACTATAACCAAGTGCCCATAGCTAAATAAGACCAGAAGAAGACAACCTTTGTGTGTGAATTTGGTTCATTTTCTTAAAAATTCATGCCTTTTGGATTAAAGAATGCACCTGTAGTGTTCTCTCGAGTTCTTGTCAAAACATTTCAAGAATATATCTATAAGACCATGGCAGTATACTTTGATGATTGGACAATATACTCCATGCTAAAATATCATTACAAATGGCTCTGACTTATGCTGGAGAGATGTCGACAGATTCAACTCTCCCTAAACATCAAGAAATGCATATTTGTGACCCCCATAGGGATATTATTAGGGCACATTGTTTGTAAGGAAGGTATTAAGGTTGATTTTGCAAAGATCAAAATTATCCTCAACCTAAAACCACCAGTAAACCCAAAACAATTTAGGGTGTTACTTGGCCACAGAGGCTATTATAGAAAATTCATCAGATATTATTCAGATATGACCTATCCTATTGAAGAACTACTATGGGAAGATCAAGAGTTTAACTAGACAGAGGAGTGCCACATATCATTCGAAAAACTAAAAAGGAAGCTAGTCGAAGCACCAATCCTAAAATTTCCAAAATGGTCAATCAAATTCCATGTTCATATTGATGCATCATTCCTAGCAATAGGAGCAATATTAACTCAACCAGGGGATGATGGAATGGATTATCCTATAGTTTACAGTAGCACAAAATTAAATAAGGCTGAGAGAAACTATTCGACAACAAAAAGAGAAGCCCTAGGAATGGTCTTTTCCCTACAAAAATATCGACATTATCTCTTAGCTAACCGATTTATATTCTATACCGACCATCAGGCCTTGAAGTATCTTGTCAATAAACCACTACATCATGGAAGGATCTGTCGATGGCTACTTCTCTTCCAATAATTTGAGTTCAAAGTCATTGTCCTACCAAGCAAGTTAAATGTCAAGCCCGACCATTTCTCTCGTATCGACATAGGAGAAGAATCAATAGGAGTCGACGATGATTTACCTGATGCACATTTATTTCGGATAGAAGCAGTCCCAGCAGAACTAGAAGAAATAGCTCAGTTCTTGGAAGATGGACATGCACCAGAGGGTATGAGAACCAAGAAAAAGAAGATCCTAGCTATGAAGGCTGCACCATACAGTCTTATCAATGGATTTTTATACAAACTGGGATTAGATGACATCCTTAAAAGGTGTGTACTAGAACATGAACAAGACCACATTATGCATGACACACACTATGGACCTACTGGAGGACATTTTCAAGTGGACACAACTACAAAGAAAATCCAACAGTAAGGATTATGGTGGCTGACACTCCACAGGGATTGCAAAACTTTTTTTAGTCAATGTGACAGATGTCAACGACTAGGTCAACCCCTTCCTAGCATATAAATTCCTTTGATATCAGTAAACCCAAGTTTGACATTTCAAATATGCGCCATAGACTTCATAGGACCATGTTCTCTGATGTTGACTCGCCCCCTCAACCCAACAATCCACCACTCACCCACACTTCCCCCAAACCAATAACCCCCGACCATTCGCCAAATCCATCACCACCACCACCATCTCCACCACCACCACCACCCCCTGACTCAGAGAAAGGCCCACCACAACCAGCTGCATCTAAACAACCAAAGGTGGTAGTAATCCCACCTCCCCAACCAGAGAAACCATCAGCCTCTATCCCACAAACCAAATATCCTGCCTCGATTGTTGTAGGTACATAGGTGTTATAGCCCAAAATGACATATCTCTGCCTGTGACCACTTTTCCATGATTTCGCCGCATGTCGGCACTTCATGAAAGTCACTGAAAAAACACCTATCTTGGAGAACCCATATATTGAGTTATGTAACTCTGTTTGACCTCATTTCTATGCCGTTGGAAAGGTATTTCAGTTAGATAAAACTTTCCAGAAGACACCAAAGTCTGAAAATTCCCAGAAATACCCTTAAAATGTGTTTTTTGTGTATACGTGACTCTCCTTAAGGCATAGTCACGTATCATACACGAGTATCGTGTTTTACAAGTCGCGCATGCATATATTCACGGGTTGCTCTTGTGTAATCTCGCGTATCATGCGCGGGTTGTCCTCCTACAGACCCGTATATGTGTTTCTCAACATTAAAACATAAAAACACGAGTTAATTGGAGATTAGTTATGTCATCTAACTGATTTCCTTAACTGCTGTAACTTCTCTAACCTTCGAACTACCTTATTTCACCCATATAAATAGAGGTAGGAGAGGCCATGAGAGGGACTTGGATTTTATGCATCGTTATGCTGGAGGAATCAGGACTCTCTTTGCCTACACCTTTTCCCTGGAGGTCTTTCCTTGTGTTGCAGAGCTTGGAGGCTGAGTTCTTTGGAGAAGAGAAGCAGCAGATCCAGATCAAGGTTTCGTGAGGTGCCAAACTTGAAGAGAAGGTATACTTGTACTTGTTTTCAAGATTTATAAAGATGTGATGTCCTTCTTCTTCCCAAATCATTGTTTAATGCGTGATTGAATCTCTTTTTCTGATCATATGATGATGTTATTTAGATCATTTGTTTATGTTTATTTGATTATCATTGTCTTATATGTGGTCATAATGGTTTGAGGAAGGTATAATTTTTTTTGCAGGTCCCTTGGAGCGAGAGGAGCAAGAAGAGGATTGAAGAGAAAGCTTGGACCAGCCTTCATTTTATCAGGTGTGGACCTTTCTCATCTCTGAAACTTGCTGTTATATACTTGCTGAACATTGTGCATCTCTCTTTCAACCCCAGTACGTTGATGGCCTCTTAAACCCTAGCCATAGGACACTTTACTTTACAACAGAACTGGCGACTCTGCTGGGGACTAGCCTTGTCTGTTTGGGGTTTTTCTCTTGATTTCTTTCAGCTTTTGCATTGTTTCAGGTCCTTCTTGCCACTTAGGAACATTTTTAAGTCTGATTGCACCCTCTCCCCTACCTTCCTAACGAATTTTTCTACCCTTGATTGTGATTTTTACACCTATGCGCGGGTTGCCCTTCTGGACAGTCGTGCATACAAGTTTGCATGCACGGTGAACAGTCGCGTATCATTCACGACCTGCCCTTATAAATAGTCGCGTATATACCTGGAAGTTAGGATTTTTTTTAAGTCAAGTTTTTCCTTGTTCCCTTCTTCAGGTAATCCCTATTTGTGAGTGGTGTCTCTTTATGAATGTTGTGTAGCTTGTCTGAAGACTGTTGGTGATCACCCTACCTGCTTTTTCAAAAGCCTTTGAGTCTTCTTGCTTGGAGTAATTCTTGCTTGTTTGCTTTATTAGATCCAAGTTTACTCAAAGCACAGTGCATTTCAGGTGCATGGTGGGTCTGTTAAGGTCTTCTACGGGTGCATGAATCCAGGGAGTTTGTGTCATTCTTTTTGTTGTTCTTTATCTATGTGGTAAGCCCCTTTATAGCATTAGGATTTACTCTTTGCTCTTTCACCTGTCTCCTTTGCTTGGTTTGCTTTTTGGCCCTTTGTTTCTGATCAGCCTCTGTTAGTGGCCTTTGTTTGATTTTAGAAACTTGTGGGTATTGTTTTCCTCCTTCTTTTGTTGGTTTACTTTACCTTGCCAAAGTTGTTGACTTGTCTCTTATACAAGCCTTCCTCCCAAGTAAAGTTTATGCTGACTTTAGTTCTTTCTAGAGTTTGTTGGGTGGTTGCATAGAAAAGTTACTTTTGCTTTGTTCTTTTTATCTGCATCCTTTGCTTTGTAGGTAGTTTTTCTTTTCCATTTTATAAAAGAAAATTAAAAAAGAACTTTTATTTCTTGCTTTTCCCCCTACTTTTTTCTTTGGTTTGACCTTGTTGGACAAGGTGCTGAGCAGCCTTTGTTTGTAGGTTTAGATTGACTCTTGGGACTTTTTGACCTTTGTTTATGTCAGTCTTTATGCTCATTCTTTTCATTCCAAAGTGTTGGCTTGTTTACTTTTGTAAGATTTCCTTTTAAAAGAGGTTTATATTCAACTTTAGGGAAACCTAGGGTTTGTTTTCGGGGTATAAAGTAGTTGTCTATTTTCTTTGCTTTCAGTACTTGTTTGCATAAGTAGATAGGATGATTTTTCTTTTGCATTTATAAAATAAAAATACAAAAACATATGGTTGCTTTATGTGCATGTAGATTAGGCTGTTAGTCTAGATTGCATAGCATAGCATTGTTTTTGAAAAATTTAAAAAATATAAAAAGATTTGATGTTTTTGGCTGTCAAGTTATTTGAAAATATAAAGAGAATAGCTATTTGCTTCTTTGCATCTCATTTCTCTTTGCTTAGTCATTTTGTTTTCATTTCTTGAGTCAAAACACCACCGGTTTACCATTCCATTTCCTCTTGAGTAAGAAAAAGCCCTTAAAATTAATGCATAAATTTAAAATTTATTAGTAAGTTTTTATTTTTAGGGCCTTCCACCTACTAGCTTAGGCTAGGCTTGTGGGCTAGGGAGTGTAAACTTCCCGCAAGCTATAAACTCAGACGTAGTGGACCTTTCACTAGGTAAATCCTTGGTTCTACCGCTGTATCTGGGAAGCTCCTCTCAAACGGGAGTTAAGCACGAGGTCGCGTGGAGGCTTGGACAGAGGGGATAACCCCCCGAATCCTTGTCAAAACGTAACCCAGGACTTTTACGCATCTGGGGATTCTGTCTAGGCAGAATTTCGGGCTCAGCTACCCTGCCCATGCATACGAGTTCGGATTGCGACTGTCCCCCCAGACAATAGGTATTATCAAGGTAGCCTTTAGTCTCTTGTCTTTTAGGGCTCATACACAGGTAAACTGAAAGGTCATTTCTGGTTCACCTCGGACGGACTTGGAAGGTAACCCTTGTGGAAAGTGCAGGAGGGTGGTGGGTGATTCCTCCGCTTGTGCCTAAGAACCCCTCAAGGACGCCAAGTAACTGTTCATCAGCCTTCTTCTAGAAGGTATATCTTTATAGCCTGTTTAGATTGCTTGAGACTCTAGGATCCTTTTAGTGAGTGCTATGTGGTTTGTCTGTACTTAGTGGGCCTTTAGGTGTCTGCTTTGTAATTTTGGTTGATCATCAACCTCAAACTTTGTCTCTTGTTTTGAAACTATGGCTAGCACCCCTTTGAACACCAACCAAGGGATCCCCATGATGGGAGCTCCTTGTCCTATTCCTCTCACAGGGAATGTTGGTGTTCCCTTGATGGCCACCCTGAATCTTCCGAGATTCACCATAGGGCTACCGGTGTGGTTGTTTTCCACTCCAACTGTCCTGAATGCTCCTGATGCTTCCCAAGTAAGCACCTTATATCAAGGGCATCAAAACACTATCTCCCCTTCACCTGTAGTCAGTTCTCCTCCTCCTTCTACCTCATGCGGTGAAAGTACTAATACTAGTAACCGACAGTCTAAAAGGAGTAAAAGAAGGAGGAGTAGGAAGGAAGCACATAAGCAAGGGGGCACCCGTTCAACCTCTACAATTCAAGTTGAACCTCTCCACCCAACCTCGGTTGTTCAGGCTGGGGGCACCCATCCAACCTCTGCAGGTCATGTTGGATCTAGTCACTCAACCTCTGGTGTTCAAGATGAGTGCATCTGTTCAACCGTTGTTTTTCAAGTTGAACTTGCCCATCCAACCTCTATTGTTCAAGTTGGATCCATCCATCCAACCTCTGTTGTTCAAGTTGGATCCATCCATCCAGCCTCTGGTGTTCATGCTGGTGGGATCCTTCCAACCTTTTCAGGTCATGTCGGATCCTGTCACTCAACCTCTGGTGTTCAAGCTGAGTGCATCTGTTCAACCGCTGGTTTTCAAGTTGAACCTTCCCATCCAACCTATGTTGTTCAAGTTGGATCCATCCATCCAGCCTTTGGTGTTCACGCTGGTGGGATCCTTCCAACCTTTTCAGGTCATGTCGGATCCTGTCACTCAACTTCTGGTGTTCAAGCTGAGTGCATCCGTTCAACCACTGGTTTTCAAGTTGAACCTTCCCATCCAACCTCTGTTGTTCAAGTTGGATCCATCCATCTAGCCTCTGGTGTTCACGCTGGTGGGATCCTTCCAACCTTTTCAGGTCATGTCGGATCCTATCACTCAGCCTCTGGTTTTCACGTTGAGTGCACTCGTTCAACCTCTGGTGTTCAAGTTGAACCTCCCCATCCAACCTCTGGTGTTCACGTTGGATCCGTTCACCCAGCCTCTATTGCTCAAGCTGGGGGCACACACTCAACTGCTGCAAAGCATGTTGATCTTAACCATTCAACCTCTGTTTTTCATGTTGATGGTGCCCGTCCTACCCCTGCAAGTCAAGTTGGACCTAGTATCTCAGCCTCTGCCAAGCACGCTGGGGGCAGTCTTTCAGCCTCTGTGTTTCAAGCTGAGGACAACCCGTCAACCACTGCGAGTCATGTTGACACTGTTGACAAGTCTACCCGTTCAAAACACAAGCTCAAGTTTCCTTGTAAGCTTTGTGAGGGAGACCACCTTACTTATAAATGCCCTTCTATTGAGGAGGTGCGAAGAGTTTGGATTCATGGTCATCCCGTTTTTGAACATTATGGAGTCTCTCAACAACCATCCTCTCTTAGTGAGGTTGGACCCAGTCACCCAGCCTCTGTTGTTCACGCTGGCGGCAAACTCTCATCCTCTGCAAGTCATGTTGAGAGAAAACAGTCAGCCACTGCTAGTCATGCTGATACCGTTGAGAAAAATGGTCGTTCGAAGCATCATCTTAAGTTCCCTTGTGTGCTATGCAAGGGAGATCATCTTACTCATCTGTGCCCTGCTATCCCAGAGGTGCGAAGAGTATGGTCCAAGACTCATGGATTTCATTCTTCTGAACACCCTATAGTTTCTCAACCTCCTATTCAACCTTTGGTTGATCAAGTGGTCGAACAAATCTCAGATTTGGTCGATCCCACTCTTCTTTCGGAGAGTGATCCTCATGTGATTTAACCAATGCCATCTTTGGTCAATCCCACTCTCCCTTCAGAGAGTGACTTTCATGAAGCGGTTGAATCAATTCCAGTATCAATCAATCCCACTCTTCCTCCGGAGAGTGAAGTGTCTACTAGTCACATTTTCTTCACTGCCAGTTCAGATCTTACTGAACAAGGGGGCACTGAACTTGTTTCGGATCAATCCCCACCAAGCTCTCGGATTTCTTCCTTTGATTGGGATAGCCTAGTTGAGCCGCGCCTTCCTTCCCATGCACCTTTCCAGATAAAGGTCAAAGTTGAAC
>LPNX010029725.1:0-17822 GCA_001517045.1 Pseudotsuga menziesii
ATTTTAAACATGAAAATAATAAAAACATACATTTACCATATTTTAAAATAAATTTTATAAATTTATTAAAAAAAAAATTAAATTCCATTTAAATTGAAAAAAAATTATTTAAACTGAAAAACAATTATTTAAACTGAAAAACAATTATTTTAACTGAAAAACAATTATTTTAACTTACCTCTTGGGTCCGACGCCATCGTGACGAGGTTGGGTTGCTTCGGGGTGCCTGGGTTGCTTTAGGGTGCCAATGCTTACGTCGCTCTCACTTCGTATCTCGGTCGAGCTTTCACGTTGTAGTTTTGTGGAACAAACAGAGGGGGCCCACGGGCCCCTATTTATAATTTTTTCAATACAGGCACCTCGGTCGAGGTATTTACCTCGACCGAGGTATTTATTAACCCTTGGTCGAGGTTTTAATAGCTCGACCGAGGGTTAGTAAATACCTTGGTAGAGGGATTAATAAAACCTCGGTTGAGAACTTGATAAAACCTCGGTCAAGATATTAAAACCTCGGTCGAGGGCTTGTTAAAACCTCGACCGAGGTGCGTTTTTTTCTTTTTGCCAAAACACGCTTTCCAAAAAGTGTTACCCAGGTCCGCGGATTCACCCTATTAATCTCGTTTTCTTTTCTGACCCCCCCTACAACCACTTTAATTGTTGTTGGAAGCTATAACTAGAAGTATTAAATTCCTAAAGAATATGTTGGAATTCTCCTTTATCCTACTTTTTTTATCATTTGACTTGAATTTTTAACATACGATTAATAATTCCAAGATTTTTGAGTGGTTCCAACCTCATTTAACTTAATATGAAGAAAGTAGAAATACATATCCCATTCAGAATTCAGCAAAACTGGAAAATTCCATGTTTTCGCTATTTAAAGATTGGTAGGATTGGAGCATTTCAAGATGGGATTCTATCATGTATGGAAGTATGGGATTGGCATTTAATAAAGAGATACAAACCCTATATATACCCCATTGTTGATGGTTTTGACTTTTGAACTCATCTATCATGACCTTAGTAAAAACGTACCCTTCACTCAAGACAAAACAACTAATTATACATGTTAAGCTTTCTGTCACATTTTAATGCTTAGATTATCCAATTTTATCAAAATTGGAGGGTGTTGATTTGAGCAACAAATCTTCATCAACTTGTGTGAGTTTTTCATTAGTATTCATCCAACCTAGAAAATATGGCCATGATGAGCCTTGGCTGGCAAATTTAGTGCAGTCACAAAAGTTTGTTCTTTACCTCATATTCAATCCTCACACGTTTAAATTGTTTACACTAATTTGACCTAACTAAAGGACTTAGAGGACCTTACACAAACTTGACATTATTATGATATGTTTTTTGGGCATATGACGTCATGTCCATATGCTCTCCAACTTTGCACTTTGAATTTGCTAAAAAGTATTCTTAAATACTTCCCTTCCTATGTACAAGTATTACACGAATTGTTATGGAACCATTCATGCACATTGTCTTATTGAAATTCTATGTGTTTTTTACCTATACAATGAATTTAAAAATTACAAAAAGTATTTACTCTAGTGTCTGAGAAGGAGAAAACTAAAATTAAAAGTAAGTCTGTTTTTAATCAGAGAGCAAATGGAAATCACAAGGCTGAAAAAATATATCTATATGCACTTCTATAAAGCTTGAAAGTGTTGTAGGTTTCAAGAGTTGTCCATCCAAGTTGACTTACAATTGAAGTAAAATATGTTGCATTGATGACAATACAATTGAAGACAACTACTATATTAGCACAACTTACAGATTTGTGAATTTGCATGTGAATTTAACATCACTCCCAGTTGAATACCAACCAAGAATATCATACTTAGGAAAAACCATCTTATATGCACAATACAAAAGTGCAAGTCTTAGAACGTCCAGTGCTTGTTATCAATAAATTAAAGACTATTAAAACACAATTATACTGTCTAAATTTGGAATGTGGTAAAGGAATAAAGCCTAGTATTAGCACATGCCACAAACATATGACATTTTGACAACTCCAAGCCGTCATAAAAATTGAAGGAGCAGAGTATTGGATCAAAGTAAAAAAGATAAAGCCTACATTAATAGCTTTGAGCATTCAAGAAACAGAGAATATGTACAGTATCAAGGCTGTCAATAATTTCATAGCATCTAATGGTTGACAACATTGAAAATTTTATTGTTCTAATAAAAAACATACCTGATGTCATAGAGAACTAACTAACGCTATCACAATCGAGGGGAGAGGCTTGGAGAAGCAAAATCAATCTCCTCTAAAAAGTGCCAATAAAGGGTATCCATGGAATCTCTTCTCAACAATGAGTGCCAATAAAGGGTATCCATGGAATCTCTTCTCAACAATGAGTGCCAATAAAGGGTATCCATGGAATCTCTTCTTAACAATGAGTCACCAAGAGATCGTATCCATGGAAAAACTGAATTGCTTTTGAGATAAAAGGATGAGCATTGAAAATTTACATAAATGATGTCCCATGGAACTATCCTTTTACAACCGATCATGCATTGTAGCATAAGAAATTAAACTCTCTCAACTTTGGCCTAGTGAAGTGAACAAATACTACGTTCCCACAACTATGTAATGAAAATGTATTTGAGAGCAATGCCAATCCAACACAAAGGGCAATACATAACCTTTGTTGAGCCTATGCAATATTTTCTCAACCAAACTTTGAACCCATGAACTATACTCCCGAATATTCATATGAGGTGTTCACCATGTTAACCCTCATTTTGCACGAGGATTAATTTGAGGATTGAAGACAATGATGTGCCAAAAAATTTTAGTTGCAAGGCATCTACAATTTTTTTTTTTAAACATCTAATAATTATTATATTTGTTTGTCCACAGTCATTGTTAGCACTAAAATCACCTTGTTAAATTTTTTACCTCTCTCCAAGTCTCACAGCAAGTTTTCAACTTCTGATAGCAAAATCAACAAGTTACTAAATAAGCTCACTAAGTTACTAGCATATTTAAATGATAACTTTTCATATTTATTTTGGAAAAATGTTGGGTTTTGCACTCAATCAAGTATTAATTCCAAATCCACACTCTAAGTCATCACTGAGTTCCATCAACAAGTATGCCACCAAGCATTAACTTAGTGTCAAGAGTGTTGAAGGAAAGCACGTCCACAGAACCAGAGAACAATACTCTACATGCAGTGCGACATTTAATGCGATGAACGTCACACTGTGGGCCTTTGGATCTCAAACAGGTTGAGATCCAATGACCCACAATGCGACGACCATTGCATTAAATGCCGCACTGCATGCAAAATATTTTTTTCCCATAGAACCCACGGGTTATATATTGCACTACGCGTTAATTATGCAAAAAAGGAATTGTTCATATAAACAATTATAATATCAATTATATTATAATCGATAATTCCCATTGCATGCACAGTAAGAGTGTCCGACTATCAAATGAGCTCATACATTGTCCATATACTGATTTTGAATGCTCAGTTTTTGATATTGGAGACTTCTGGCGGGTTTCTTGGTTATATCTCCATATTCACCCAGTAAAAGGAATCCCCTGTTGTGATATCCAATCAATATATTTATTCCTGTGAAAATATTGACCATTTGAAGTTATTGCAGGTGGTTTGTCAAGGAATGCAAGTGAAAATCGGGAACGGGCATTTATCATGATTCTCTTCTTGGAGAGATTGATATTGGTGCTTTTATGATCAAACGCAAATCCTTGTTCTATCATCTTGTTGACTCAATGCTTGTAGGAAGTTTTTTCATGGTTTACAAGGGATTGAGTTTCTTTTTGTTAAATATCTCAGCCAAATATGCATATTGATCAAGGCTCCGAAGACACAAAGCAAGTGCTCAAAGATTGCTGAGGGATACCTCGCCTTTTCTTACCACTGATCCCATCTCTATCATTTTCTTAAACTCGAGAACTACAAATAGGAAACATAAACTTGTGTCATGGAACGACAAATTTCTTGAATCAATGTTCCAGATCTATTGTGTTTCAGACACTTATAGAGGGAGAACTGGACGAGTCTTGGATATCTTTTGCATTTCCTTTTCTCTCCTTTATAGAGCCAAAAGAAAAGGAACCATGACAAGGAGAAAGATAGTTGGCATATTTCAAGAAAACAGGTCTCATAGCACATTTTAAGCAGATATTTTTGGTCAAATGAATTGTACAGTTCCACTTTTCTAGCAAACTTATCTTCAAAGATATTTTGGCAATTCATATTAGTTCTAAATTCTCAAAGGAAAAGCATATGAGTCTTATTGATAATTTATCTATAAGACTAAGTTTGGAAGCTTGTTCCATATTTTATATCAGCGAATCAAATTAATCTTTACAAGTGTACCCAATATTTTCTAAGAAATCTAGCATGCAATAAGTTTAATGACCTGTCCATTTAAATATAACTATATGATTCATCAAATAAGACATTGCAAAAACATGAAGACGTTGCAAAACCATGAAACAAGTAGAGTGCAATCCAATAAAAATCAATAAAAACTAAAGAAATCATGACCTTACCTCTATAATTTTGAGCTAAATGTTTGGAATGCTTCACTTGCACACCAAATTTCTCGATAAAGTAGTTGACTAGGATTCTCTTTCATAAGGTCCAAGAGAACCTTTCTTTTTACTTCTTGTGGCCAATCCCATCCTGAAATGACTTTACGCAAACCTTTTTCTTTAAGTGTTGGAATAGTCTTCCCATAAAACTTATCATTGGGATGTGGAACAGGTGGCATGGGAGTTTTTGCAGCTGGAGTACCAATAGTAGTAGATGTAAACCGAGCATACTGTGCACTCTGCTATAAACTAAGCATAATGTGCATTCTTCTGCCAAGCTTTCAATACATGAATACACTATACATTCTTATAAGATTTTCAACCCATTGGATCAAGACATATCATTCCCACTTATAGGAGTTACAGAATAGTAGCGAACTGCTAGTGAATGACCTTATGTACTTGTGCATGTAGCATTCCATTCACATCTTGCAAAAGCTAAAAAGATGCATAATTCTTGCATGTCACAAATCTTCTCGGCCCTTGAGAAGATAAGTATACCATCCAAACCCAATAGAACTAGATTAGAACTAGCTTCTTTGGTTGTGTCTTTGTTGCAAGAATAGTTACCTGTTTAGTAAAAGAAGAAATTGTAACCAGGCCCAGAAGATTGCTCCCAGGAATCAGATTCAGACATTGATTTTTGTTTCTCAAGAACAGGCATTGGGGCATCAGAAGAAGGCAGCTGTGTAAGTCGTGGAGCAACCTCACTCAGGTAGACTGACTTCTCATTTTGTTTCCACCACTTGGGAGCTATTGGATGAGCAAGTCGATAAGTCAACTTGAATGATAGCCGACTTAGTTGATCAGCCGACTAAGTCGATTAGCCGACTAAGTTGGTCGGTTGACTAAACTAGAGATTAGGTCAGCCACCTAAGGTCATGTTGGTTCACCGAACTGACATGTAGTTATTTTGTAACTATTTTGTAATCATATATATTAGGCTGTTGAGCCAGATGAGAACTCGGTTCAGTTCTCTGTATTGTATGGACCCTCTCATGCTAATATAATCTGTTATTCAATCTATTAGTTCTTTTCTCTTGTCTCTATTATGTATTTATGTTTTAGCATGTATTATTGGTAACCTTATGTGATCTGTGAGATTACAACATTGGTTTTGTTGCCGGTAGTACATGCTTGAGATGTATGCAAATAGATGATATCAGAACAAGAGATTAAGGATTGGTGGGAACGTAAAGTTGCAAATTATTTGTAGAATTACGCACGAAGAAACAGATTAACAACCGTACAAGCAAAAGCAAGATTCTTTACAGAAACACATGAGAAGTTTGCAGAATTAGTGCCCCAACTTCTGAAGAAACTCCTGGATGAAAAAGCCGAAGGGGACCAAAGATCAACAATTGCTAGAAAAACTAATCCGAGGGGGAAGAACAAACTTGTCGTATTGGTTTGAAAAAATCGCTGTCGACTTTTGTGAGGAGCAAGCAGTAGACGACAGAACTTCGGTGTAAACTGTTAAGGAGAATTTTTACACAGACCTCACCGAGCAATTTCTGTGTTCCTTACTGACCTTGCTATTTAAATTCTTGATCAATAAGGGAGAGGGTCATATTGTCAAACCTCGTCCATCACTTCACAGACCGCCATTAAACCCTAACTGGGTGGAAAAGCAAAAGAGGTGGAAAAAATTCATTGTATAAAGGGAGTGGGAATACTTCCTAAGCAAGTAGACCGAACCATCTGGGCTTTCTAAAAGTGTCGGGTAGGCTATGGGGGGGTAGCTGGTTATATGTTAGGATAAAGTGGAGTGGATTCTAGTTTCCTAGAAGCAGATACCATTCACTAGTAATGAGAAGTTGACCAAAAGGGAAATCAAGAAGATAGTATCACACAAAGGTGTGTCGGACATTCAGAAAATAGAGAGGGAATAGAGACAACAAAGGAGGGAAGAAAGAAGAGAAAGAGCCTTAGTGTTGCACAGAGGAAGGAGTACTGGGGCGACCGACCAGGGAAGAAATTCACCAGAGTCGGGTCATGACCGACAAGAAGAAGGCGTGGAAGAAGAGGCGTCCCCTATGGAGGAAGAATTGTGGATAGAGTAGCCATAAGATCTCCAATTAAGAGCTCTCCATGAAGGAACAACTCTATCTATGTTGAATCCGCGTACCTTGATACAAACTATTGTCGAAGAGTACCTTCGACTAGGAGCTGGTGACTTTAGTATATGGAGTCGACTAGATGACGAGACATACACTGGAAGACACCTCATTATCCGTCGACCAGAAGAAAGGAATTGGGTTACCTTTCAAGCGGTACCCTCCAACTGAAGTATCCACTTACTTTTACCGACACATGAAGGAGCACCCCACCTTGCCAAATACAGCTTTGGAGGACACATAAAATTTACAACTACGAACAAATAGTTGCAGTGGGACATCGACAGAAGAAATTGGCACTAACCAACTACTGGTCGAAGAAGAATCGACAATCGACGGGAACGAGAGTTCCGTCGACCATAGTTCCGCAGAGACAAATAAGCCAATAAACCCACTACCCCCACCTCCACCACCACCACCTCCTAAAAGTAGTGACGGTGACTCCAACATGGGTCACAGGTCAACAAACATTCCTCTATATGAGGAGGATGAGGACCCCAGATGACACTGGTTCGTCTGTGAGTCGACTTGGGAGGCTAACCAAGTTACAGATGAAGACAGGAAGATGGCACAGTTCGCTGGTGCCTTGAGGAAAAGGGAATTAACTTGGTATATTACCTTTTCTGAAAGACAATCTTGAGCAACCAAAGCCGAGATCAAAGCGCAATTTCTATCATTTTTCAAAACTCCAGATGCAAAACATCTGGCAACAAAAAAATTAAAAACAACATCGTAGAAGCCAGGAGAAACTGTCTGCGATTATGATAAGCGATGGAAAGAACTTCTTAGCCAACTGGACTATGTTATATATGAACAATTATTAATCTAGTGGTTTCTTGTAGGTTTATCTCAGAAAATCCATCGACACATAAGTTTGGAAATATTCAAGTCTTACGAAGATGCACTTACAAAAGCTCTCCAAGTGGAAATGGATGAGGGAATACCAACATACTCCACTGTTCACAGACTAGAAGAATAGATTAAGAGTGTACATAAGTATTTAAAGGAATTAAACCTAAAAAATCAGGATATCTGGTGCAGAAAGTGCTCGATGACCAGACATTCCAAAGACAACCGTTGACAGGAATACAACCGACAGGACGTTCGATTCATGTAGACGAAATGTTTTTGTGACATTTTCTAGGAGCATGGAGACCACTCGACAAAATATTTCCAGTTCAAAATGAAGAATGGCAAGGCATCTTGGTGTGCATTCTGCGAAACTAAAAATCATAACACAATCGACTGCCATTTGAACCTGAAGAACCAATAGAATTGTCATGCAGTCTACCAGACCACTGTAGTTGCACAAAATAATGAGAAAAAAAACTTACCAAATGATCAGAACAATCAGAGATATGAAGGCCGAAGATGCTAGTGTCGGTATGACAATCGACGTGGAGGCTACGGAGGTCGAGGTCGATTCTCTGGAAATCGAGACAACCGACCACGTCGACCCATCCAATGCTTCACATGTTATAAGGAGGGACATTGGTATGTAGAATGTCCATATAAAGACATAACTGACCTCAAATTTTGTACTCATTGTGGAGTATGGGATCACTCACTAGAGGATTGCCCTACCATGTTGGAAAAAATAAATACAAAGAAAAATGTTAATGTCTTGTCGTGTGTGCAAAAAAATGATGTAATAAACACAAAAAATTTGCATATTGTAACCCGACAAGGGACAAAAACAGGAAGTGATAACCCAAGAATCAACAAAATAAAAGAGAAAGATGTCTACCCTGATCCACTTAAAGAAAATCAAACATACAAAGAAGTAACAAATGTATTCAAAGAATTTGCACGACAGGAACAAGCTAATGACAATCGACATAACACAATAAAAGAATTAATATATCTCGTACAAAAAGATAACTCAGTATCTTAGTTCATCGATTTGCTATATGAAATAAACCACAACAATATAGAGAAACAAACAAAGAATATATGCAGTTTAAATAAAAAATATAAAGGTGATGCCGACCCACTTGTCAACCTTGAAATTGAAGGATACCATGTCCGATAAGTAGTGCTAGAATTTGGATTATAAGTAAACATCATGGCTCGTGACACTTGGGAATAAATGGGTAGACCTTGACTATATGAGTTAGGCATATACCTGAAACTAGCTGACCAAGGCCTAATTGAATCTATTGGAGTCTGGAAAAACGTTGACGCAACTATAAAAGGAATCTCGACCAAATTCGACTTCGAAATCATTGACCCTAAGGAAGGATCCAGTTCCTTCCCAGCATTAGTAGGTTGACCTTGGGGTAGAAAGATGAAAGTATCGATATCCCTGGACAAAGACATAATCAAATTAAAAGGAAATGGACAAAAGGTCATTGTACCTATTCATCCATCTCAAGGAGAACCTTGGAATGAACCTATCGATGAAAAAGTCGACATCCAACAACTCTACCAGATTCAAAACAATGCAGATTATACAGAACCTAATATCTATGGAGAACTTCATTTAAGCAACCAAGACTCATTCGGTTACAATTCAGACATAGAATTATATTATTGGGAGATCAAGAACTACGAAAAACAAGAAAGAGGGTGTTGGACTATTCAAAAAGTGCAGAAAAATCCCACCCAACAATGCTTCATAGTGTCCATTGTCCCAAAAATATTTGAGAAGAAAATTAGGGAATACCCTACTCTACAACCTACCAATGTAAATACTACACAAATACCAATATACAAGGAAAGAGAATCACCAGTCATGCATGTAGAACAAGTTTCCAAAAATATTGGTGACCATGGCAAACTTCAAAGCCTAGTAGAAACTTTTACAGGCCAAGCTGCTCGATGGTGGGATACGCATCAGACAAGATTGCAGACCCGGACATCAACTTCGACTTACTTTGTCGAAAGGTTTGGAGGAAAGAAGTTAACCAAACAGGCTCAGATACCTATATTCACTCAAGGATAGAATCCAGAAGATCATATTAAGACATGTGAAAAATAATGGAGAAAACTTGGATACAAGGATGAATAAGCATGGCCACACTTGTTCCCATCAACCCTCTCTGACTTACCAAACAAATGGTATAAAATGGAAGAAGCTAGAGGTGAAACATTCTTATGGCATGAACTCAGAGAAAATTTAATTAAAGATTTTAACTTTATACCACAAAATGAAAACTTGGTCGAACCAGCAAAACAGATTAAACACTTTATACAGCCGACAGAAAAAAAACCCTTAAAAGATAACCGACAGACAATGAAATGAAACAATATACAAACCGGGACAATACCACAGTCGACAAGACTATAGTTAGAAAATGAAAATACATAAGGGAAAAGCTTTAGATGGAAATCAAACCATGTCGTAATGACCAACCCTATTCATACAGTCCTTAAAGTTGAAACAACCAACAAACATGATACTGACAGAATGACTGCAGCTGACTTCCCTGCCACATTCTCACAGTTTAAGGAAGGAAGTCGACCAATCAATGAAGGCAAAGCACCAGAATGGCTAGATGCTAAAGTCAAAACTAGAGAATTCGACATCTCAAATAATGATCGACCAAAAATGGCAAAGAATGGTGACTACTGGAGTAAAGAGCAGACCACAGAGATAGTGAACTTATTAAAAGAGTTCCAAGATGTATTTCCTAGAGATTATAAATACCTCAAAGGATTATTCCATGAAATGGGAGAAATGAAGATTGACACGAAACCTAATGTTCGACCTGTGAAGAAAAGGCCATATAAGCTAGCTCACAAATACAAAGAGATAGTCATAAAGGAAATTGATAACAAGCTTGCAGCAGGCATCATCTATCCTATTGACCAATCAGAATGGGAAAGTCCAATGGTTGTACAACCTAAAAAACATGATCTGACCAAACTAAGAATTTGTGTCGACTTTAGAGAACTAAATAAAGTGACACTGACAGACCCATTTCCAACTCCTTATGCAGATGAAATCTTAAATGAGGTTGCAGGACATGAATGCTACTCATTTACAGATGGATTCTCAGGTTATAACCAAGTGCCAATAGCTAAAGAATACCAAAAAAGGACAACCTTTGTATGTGAATTTGGCTCATTTGCTTATAAGGTTATGCCTTTTGGATTAAAGAATGCACCTGCAGTATTTTCTAGAATTGTTGTCAAAACATTTCAATAATATATTTACAAGACCATGGTAGTATACTTTGATGATTGGACAATATACTCCATGTTCAAAGATCATTGCGAATCGCTCAAGCTTATGTTGGAGAGATGTCGACAAATTCAACTATCCCTGAACATCAGGAAATGCATATTTGTGACCCCCATAGGGATATTATTAGGGAACATTGTCTGTAAGGAAGGTATTAAGGTTGACTTTGCAGAAATCAAAATTATCCTCGACCTAAAACCACTAGTAAACCCAAAACAAGTCAGGGTGCTACTTGTCCACACAAGTTATTACAGAAAATTTATATGGTATTATTCAGATATGACCTATGTACTAGAAGAGCTATTAAGGGAAGATAAAGAGTTCAATTGGACAGAACAATGCCATCTATCATTTGAAAAATTAAAAAGAAAACTAGTCGAAGCACCAATCCTAAGGTTTCCAAACTGGTCGATCAAATTCCATGTTCATATTGATGCATCAGGCCTAGAAATAGGAGCAATCTTAACTCAACCAGGAGATGATGGAATGGATTATCCTATAGTTTACAGTAGCAGAAAATTAAACAAAGCTAAGAGAAACTATTTGACAACAGAAAGAGAAGCATTAGGAATGGTTTTCGCATTACAAAAATATCGACATTATCTTCTAGCTAACCCATTTATATTCTATACAGACCATCAGGCACTTAAATATATCGTCAATAAACCACTACATCATGGAAGGATTTGTTGATGGCTACTATTATTCCAAGAATTTGAATTCGAAGTTGTTGTCAGACTAGGAAAGTTAAATGTCGGTCCCGACCATTTATCCCGATTAAACATAGGAGAAGAGCCGACAGGAGTCAAAGATGACTTACCTGATGCACATCTATTTTGGATATAAGCAGTCCCAGTAGAATTAGAAGAAATAGCCTAGTTCTTAGAAGGCGGACAAGCACCAGAAGGAATGATTACAAATAAGAAGCAGATCTTATCTATGAAGGCTGCACCATACAATCTTATAAATGGATTCTTATACAAAATGGGATTAGATGACATCCTCAGACGGTGTGTACTAGAACATGAACGAGACAAAATTATGCATGAAGCACATTATGGACCCGCAGGAGGACATTTACAAGAAGACACAACTGCAAAGAAAAGCCAACAATCAGGGTTATGGTGGTCGACACTTCACAAAGATTGCAAAAATTTTGTCAATCAATGTGACAGATGTCAACGACTAGGTCGACCTCTCCCTAGCACGGAAATTCCTTTGATATCAGTAAACCCAAGTTTGACTTTCGAAATTTGGGCCATCGACTTCATAGGACCATTCCCTATACCAGCAAAAAGAACAGGGGAAAGGTACATCATAAATGCAGTCGAATATGTAACTAAATGGGTAGAGGCTGAACCGGTCGACACATGTTCTAGTGAGATAGCTGCTAAGTTTATCTATGAGAATATCATCACTAGATTTAGATGTACTCTAACCCTAATTAGCGACCAGGGAACGCACTTCATCAATATAACTATAAAAACCCTAACCGACCAGTTCCAAATCCACCACCATCGGAGTACAGCATACCATCCTCAGTCGAACGGAGCAATTGAAGCATTTAATAAAACATTAACAAGAGGACTAAACAACATATGTAATGCTGATAAGGACAACTGGGATGAGAAAATACCTGTAGTATTATAGGCATATAGAACAACATATAAACGCTCAACCGACCACACTCCTTTTCAACTAGTCTATGGACAAGAAGCAGTAGTTCCACTACACTTCCAACAACCAACACCTATTATCGCAGAGATCCTACATGTCAATGTCGAATAAGGAAGAAAGGACTGACTATTGCAACTAATCAAAATCGAAGAACACCGACTAATGGCAATACAACATCAGGAAATCCAGAAACAGCAACAGAAAGCATGGCCCGATAGAAACATCAAAAACAAAAACTTATTGGTAGGAGATATTGCTTTACTATACAATAGTCGGGTAAAAGATAAACCTAAAAAGCTCCATATAGAATGGATGGGACCCTATGTTGTCGAAGAGATACATACCAATGGATCAGTGTGACTAAAAACATTACAAGGCATAGTATTTCGGAAACTCGTTAATGGAGCCCGACTAAAACGCTACAGAAACTAGAAATAAACATAGTGAAAAAAAAATCATATAACGACCATAACGGTTAAACTAAAAGCTATAAAAATCTAAAAATCCAAAAAGCAAAATAATACCGTACATGCAGAAAACTATGACAGGAAATTACCACTTCAACAACCCACATCATTCCCATCAACATAACGCCATTGACCATTTTCATAACTGACATCGACCGACGACCTCGATAGTCCCATCGCGCATTCATGACCTCGAGTGCCGAAAGCAATTCACCATTAACGCACACTCAAGTGTTCCAGCTGAAACATCACGTCTTCCATTAATACACTTGTTGACAAAAACATCCAAAGCACCCCCTTTAAATACTGGACCGCCGAAGGATCATTCACCGCAATTCATACCGAGAGAGCATCAGAGCATCCAGACGACTGAAAGCCGAGAATACCTTAGCGAAATCGACCACCAAACCGACAAGATGGCACCCAAACAGACTAGAGCCTTAGCCAAAGCCAAGGAATTACAAACTGCAGAAACACCTTTAGTCCGAAGGCTAAAGAACATTAAGAATGCTAAGGTGCACGAAGGCTCATGGAAAAAACTATGGACTATGATGCAAGAATGGGCTTATGTCAACAAGAATCCTACTCAAGTTGCAGAGAAAATAAAACATAGTACCATCTTCAGCTATGTCAATGCACTGCTCATGCCCAGCTTCAGTGGCACCAAGGAAACAACCGTAAATTTTATCATAAATCGGTACCACAACAGCCTGTTCTACTTCGACCAATCGGTCGAAATCTCTAGGGAATTCATCTCCAAGCTGACAGGTCTCTCAAACATAGGAGACCCAGTACCAGTCGATATTAAAGAAGGACTGGTTGAAGAACTAACTGGGTCGGCTTCGGGAAAAAATTCGAAGGGGTTGATGATTAGTCAAATAATAGCCCAAACGCCATAGATTATGGCCAAAATAATAGCCATAACACTCACCTTGCCAGGTCGAGGTAGCGATCTCAAATTAGACATATTAGAAGCTGTCGACACCATTGTGACAAATGGAAAGATAGACAGATGGGATGAATATGTCGCTGACATGGTCAAGACCATCTGTGAAAGATGCCAAGAGATAAGAGGAATCATCAGGATCCCCTCCCTCATACTATGGATAGTTATATACCATATTTTCCCAGAAGGAAACCCAATTTTTCAAGAACCGACAAGGTTCCACATGTGTAGATTCAAACCATTCTCCCAGAAAGGAACCTTAAAGGAACTTTAAGAAGGAAAAGTGTTGTTGGAGAACTGGCTCCAACAACTAAAAGTTTGCACGACTAGATGGAGGGTGCCTCAAAACATCCGACGAAGTCTATCGACAAAGTCCCACATCCAGTTAGAGCTCGACCATAGTTCAGTGTGGTAAATGTAGGGCGCCGACTCAAATGCAAAATCCCTTGACTATTATCCATCGATCGACCAGATCTTTCGGGAGCTGTCTCGACAAGCTAAAACAAAAATACCAGTACCAGCAACAGCAAAGAAGATCGAATTCTTGATCGAGGAGCCATTAACCGACCAAGAGAAAGAAGAAGACTATGAGTTGAACCTCTACATCAATACCTTTGTGTCGGAGGAGACACCGGTCGAACACATTGGCTAAATCCAAATCATCATCAAACCTCCGATATCACAAAGGGAAAAACCACAGATATAAGAAACACAGGCAGAGCAGTAGGTAATCACTTCGGCTGCAGAAAGTCTCATCCCGACCCAGGAGCCAAGGGGAGAGATAGAACCAAAAAACCCATAGTATGCTATCACAAAAGGCATTATAAGAAAATTGTCGAAAGAGATAGCAGCTGCAACAAAAAAGATAATTGCACAACAATGACAACAGGGAAAAGGTAAGCACAAGCTTATCATTACAGAATCATCAGACGACGAGGAGGAATTGGGAGCTATAGCCATCAACATAATAGAATATGCCATAGCAAATAAAGTACTGGTGGAAACCCAATTCCAAAGATTTGTCAAGGAAAGAGCACTACCAGGACGACCAAAGAAATCCAAGATCACCCACACGACGACACCTGAAAACGTCGTAGATCTTGTGTCTATGCCTCCACCTCCATCCCCGACAAAAGTAACAGAGGAGCAAGTACCAGAACAACATTAGATAAGCCCACTCGACTTGTGCAAAAATGCTATGTTGGACACTGTCAAAGAAAAGTTCGACAAGGACAGAGATTTGCAGGAACTCATTGAGAAGCTGCTTGAGATATTCACGTCAATACAGAAGCTGTCCACAAAATCACCTCTCTTCGAGGTCGGTGGATACCAACCAGGTCATGAATTCCAGTCACGAACCTTTGCAACTATCACTTTGAATTTTGAGAGAAATCCTGACAAGGCAACTGAAGTTAACGCACATCGGACCGCGACTATCACTTCGACTGTACCCCAAACCAACCTGCCTTCCACTGTACTGACCGGAGGAGAAGAAAATGTCGAGGATATAAATCAACAAATTAACCAAATGTTCTCCAACTTGGACTCACATCCCCATCCCGACAACTCACCTATTGACCTCACTTCCACCAACCCAATCACCCCCGACCATTCACATACTCCATCACCACCACCACCATCTCCCCCACCACCACTACCCCCTGACTCAGAACAATCCCCACCACAACCATTATCACCAACTGCATCCACTTCTGCACCCCTTGCATCTAACCAACTAGAGGCAACAGTCATCCCACCTCCCCAAACAGAGAAACCATCAACCACTATACCACAAACCAAAAATCTCGACTTGACTTTTGCAGGTACACAGGTGCCGACACAAATAGAGACGGAAAAGCATAAGAAGAGGAAGGAGAAATAGAAGTACGAGCATCATGGACAGCCATCAAAGGTCCATATCAAATTGAAAGATGCAACCTCACTGACCGATGCAGAGCTAGGACAAATCCTGAAAACCCTAGCAGTCAAAGCAAAGACAAGGAGCTAGCAGAGACGTAAGGAACTTGACAACAAGGTCGAAGAATAGGTTGAGTTCCTCAACAAATGCAGAAACCTTGCACAATTAGTAATGCTAGGACCCGTAGAGGTCGACACCGACAAACCGCTTGAAAGAGCATATCAGCTATTTGAAAGCATGGTGTCGGCACTCCAAGCACATATTCAAGAAACAAAGGAGGAGCAAAAAGAAGAAACTGTATGCCTCCTAATGGCACAACACACAGCCTTTTCTGAAGCTTATAAAGTGCTGCAAGATCACATGGAGGAGTCTGTCATCATGGAAGAAATACTGTGAGATTGGCCTGCTTACTATGGGAAAGTCTATCAGCAAACTCAGCAGACCCGACAGGGGATCCAAGCACTTGAAAATAGGAAAACCACTGATGAAGCACTGAGAACCACAATAGAAGAACAAATAGTGCTTGAGATAGCCAAGCTGCAGAAACTTGAGAGGGAAGCACATCAGTGGGTGCACCAAGCTGTCCCCAACTTGGAAAAAGTCGACATCATCTGCCTGTAGATGAAATGACTTGTCGATACTACAGAGGAGAAGGACCAGTTTATGGGTCCCAACATGGAGAGAATAGCTGAAGTCTCCATTTTAGAGAAGATGTCAATCTTATCAAGTCTGACTACACTCACCATCGACATCCAGAAAATATTGCAAAGTTGGACAGATTTCCAACATCACCTAGCAGTGACAGCCCCAGCAATTGTCGAAGTCTGTGTACAAAAAAGACCAACCATTAGACTTCACAGCCCATGAAGATCAGGCACATCATAATGACTACTAAGACAAACAGAAAGAATTTTGTACCTCCCCATTTCTTCGGGATGAAGAAACGTTTTGTTCGTGGGGGAGATGTTGGAGGAGCAAGTCGATAAGTCGAGTTGAACGATAGCCGACTTAGTCGATCAGCCGACTAAGTTGATCAACCGACTAAGTCAGTCGGCCGACTAAACTAGAGATTAGGTCGGCCACCTAAGGTCGTGTTGGTTCACCGAACCGACAGGTAGTTTTTTTGTAACTATTTTGTAATCATATATATTAGGCTGTTGAGCCAGATGAGAACTCGGTTTAGTTCTCTGTATTGTATGGACCCTCTTGTTAGGTATAACTCCCGATTGATTCTATTCATGGCTAAAACATTAATTTATACATTACAATGAGGCGGTTGAGAACTAGCCTTTTCACCTTCCCATGCAGCTATTCAAATTCCTATTTATTTATTTATTTACAATAATCCTGACGGATTATATTCTAACAATCCCCCTCTTAATCCAAATGGGTGTTCGTAAGTCCGAGCATGTTTCTGAATCTTTCAAACTTTTCTCGTCCAAGCGCTTTGGTGAATATGTCTGCAACTTGATCATTTGTGGAACAATGTTGAAGATGGACTGTCTTGGCCTCTACATGATGTCGAATCAAATGATACTTTGTGTTGATGTGTTTGGTTCGATCATGGAATCTAGGATTCTTATCCAGCTTGATTGCAGAAGTATTGTCGACCAACAATGGAGTGGAGTTCTCTTGTTTTTCTTGCAAATATTCAAGTATCTTCCTGAGCCATACTATTTCTTTCGTTGCTTCAGCTGCAGCCACATATTCTGCTTCTGTTGTTGAATCTGCTGGAATTGACTATTTGCGTGATCTCCATGAAACAGCTGCTGATCCAAGACTCATAGTGTATCCAGAAGTTGATACTCCTGTCTCCGTATCGCCATCAAAATCTGAGTCTGAGTACCCAATAAGGTTGAAGTCATCCACTTTAGAGTACTTGAGTCCAACGTCTTGAGTCCCCTTCAAGTATCTTAGAAC
>LPNX010029725.1:23670-50968 GCA_001517045.1 Pseudotsuga menziesii
GTAGTGCCTTCACGCAGTTGAAGAGACCAACATCTCTTCAATATGTAATCTCAAATCGCAGGCTTGATTCACGGTGATGGTGCAGTGATAGTCTTTACGGTCACAGAAAATTAGGGTTTATGAAATGAGACAGTGACCAAGAGAAGAATGTCTTCATATACATGCTCGCAGTGAGATGAGAGGTCGCGACTCAGGTAACTCCACGTAGAATAATCACCAGACTTAGGGTTTCAGGTGGAGGCTCTTAGGTAAGAGAGGGAAATGGTTCACTCAATGCACAGCATGGTAATGAATACATTCAACAGAACTCTCAAACTTTCCTCACCGGAGATGGGACCATGCATGTTAACGCATATGGCAGACTGGCGACGGGCAGGCAGTGCACTGGCAAGCATACAGGCTGCCAGGACTGAAATTTTAACAGCAGGAGTTATGGCAGGAACTCGCTCTGATACCACTTGTTAGGAATAACTCCCGATTGATTCTATTCATGGCTAAAACATTAATTTATACATTACAATGAGGCGGTTGAGAACCAACCTTTTCACCTTCCCATGCAACTATTCAAATTCCTATTTATTTATTTATTTACAATAATCCTGACGGATTATATTCTAACACCTCTCATGCTAATATAATCTGTTATTCAATCTATTAGTTCTTGTCTCTTGTCTCTGTTATGTATGTATGTTTTAGCATGTATTATTGGTAACCTTATGTGATCTGTGAGATTACAACAAGAGCTATGTAAAATTATGAAGTGGGTGTATAATAAATTTAATACGCAAAGAAACTTCCAAGGATTTTAATATTGGCTTCCAGATTTAAGAGAGATTGTGCAATATTCAATGACATTCAGTACAAATGTATCTCCCAAAGTTAATATATACCTCAAACTTTCACTAGTGTTTCTATATATAATATGAGAGTCTTTCAGAATTCTCAAGGCTTTTAATATTGGCTTCCAGATTTAAGAGAGATTATGCAATATTCAATGACATTCAGTACAAATGTCTCTCCCAGAGTTAATATATACCTCAAAGTTTCACGAGTGTTTCTCTATATAATATGAGAGTCTTTTAGAATTCTCACATGAATTTGTAGCTTATATTGATTTAGATTTCCTCACAAAGATCGACTCAGATCATATAGTGGAAGAACTGCCATCAGTTCAAAACTCCCTGGAGGACCCCACAGACTTTATCAGCTCTGTCTTTCATCACCTCTCTAGGCTTGAGGCAACAATGATTGAAAATAGAAATGATATTAAAATGATGGCTTGAATAGAAACTCAATTCCACTGGATTGTCCAATCCCTGGGACATTGAACTTATCGAAGTTTACTGTTAAGACAACCAAAGCAACGGATGACTACAATCCACCCATCACGTTTTTGTTAGTTTATTTAGATATTACTTAGAATCTGCTTTGAAAGCATTTGAATTCAAAATAAATTCAGAATGTGGAGTATTTCATGGTTACCAGGATTATCATTTATGTACTGGTTGATGATGGGTGTGTATGCACCCTTGTTTCTGAGTAATCTAAATCCTTATTTCTGTAAAAGAAATATAAGAGATCATGAAACACGGTGCTGGAATATATATCATATTTATGACATTTTATGACGTTATAGTAGTTTATTTGGACAAATGCAATTAAGTGCCAATAATCAAAACCCAGAAATGGGGCTAGACGATTTCACTTACATCCTTCTAGTTTTTGTAGGGCATCCCTGCTTTCTACAGACACTTTAGAGTGTTTGAATATCACATCAGTGAATGAGACTGACTGAATCTCACTTGTGAGGGCTTGTGCAGAGTCCGTCGTTGTGCATGCATGAGGATAGGGTTACGGGTGAAGGTGTGAATTGGCCACATTCACAGCAGACTAACATCCATGAGAGGGTAGATGTTAAGGGAGATGGTGGTAAGAATTACACCAACAACAGAGCCTGATTTGGGTGCACATCTAAAGGCACTCAGAATCCCAAGAAAGTTCCTAATGGGGAATTTGATCTAGCTTTGCTACCAGAAAGGAAACAAAAACAGGAACGAGGACGGAATAAGAGATAGGGCTAGAGAGTTTTTGGGAATCATAAAGGGAAATGAAAACAAAATTCTGAACTAGTCCTAGGTCAATGAGATAAACTGCTCTACTAGATCTAAAACGGCTAAGCCCCATTTATGTCGGGTTTGCTTCTAGAGTAGCACTCGATCTGTCATTGGTCTGCCTACCCAGGGAATGATAAGTTGGAGTTTTTTTGGGGATGATGAAACAATGGGTTATGGTTATCTAATTGACCAATATACTTACTCGAATGCTATATGGAAATGGTTGTTCTTTAAGTTTTGGTGGTTCTGAGACTATGTTACCATTATTGAGTACTGATGTTCTCAAGTTTTAATTGAAAGGGCGATTCAAGGCTCTAGAGTTGGATTTTAACATGTTGGAGAGTTTGGAATTGAGCAAGCTATAGAATTAGAGGGAATAATCATAAGGGGATACTTATAAGGAAGCCATGACAGTTTAAAATGCTATTGATGCTGATAGCCATGTGTTTGTCTTACAGGTACAGGTTCGAGTTTTGATAGGAGCTCGGAATAGTAAATGTGTCTTCTGTTTAGCTGCTAATCTGGGTGCATGCTTGAACCCATAATCAAAATTAGTTTTCACACAAGAACAACATAATTTTTTGCAAAAATGCATACCTCCATACAACACCTTAAAAATACGAAACTCCGGAACACATGCAGAAGAAGAAGAAAACTTTCCACTGAATCCCTTAACCCTTTTCCCGCTGCACCTTGAGGCCTCCAGATTTGGTGACAACTATCAAAACCCCAAAATTTCGAAGAATTTAAAACTTTTATAATTAGCATAAATCATACTAAAACAGTCATTAATTGTTGATTAGTTAATGCTACTAGCATTGTAACTGAATGTTTTTTACTTGTGCTTATATCATATGATGAGTTTCTTGTCAGTTACTGATTGTTTTCTGTTTGCAACAGCAAGTGGGGTTTCTATGATAGATTGAGCTTACTTAGCTACTAAGCTAATGCAACAGTTTCTCTGTCTCTTACAGATATACAGGTAAGGTTCGGGTTGCTGCTAACAGATCTTTTGAAGTATTAGATAATAAAATGCTGTACCAATTCATTCAGTTAGAACAATATAAATTTATGCTAGCCAGAATTATCAAGTTCATACAGGTAAAGCTTTTCCTATACTACACTTAAAGCTTTCACTGATAGAATGTTTGAATTACCAGAGAAAGGACAGCTATTTTCCTTTATTACAGCAGAATTAAGCATCCTTATAAAGTACTATATCATTATTGAGTTTACTGTATGCAATCATGCTATGTAATATCTTGCTCTGTAATTAAACTAGGTTATCATCTTCGATCCTATTATTAAGAATTCTCCAGGTTAAACTATCATCAAGAATAGCGCTAATACATTAAATAAACTGTTTGTCCACCTTCACTTACTCATTCTTAAAGATCTTTAAATAAGAGTAATAATAAAGTCTACTGGTTAGCACAATAAATTTAAGACTGTTAAAAGATTGCTCAAGTATTTACCTTGACAAGTCCAAATGAACTGGTGTAAACTCGCTTCAAAATAGTACTTTACACATTGGAGTTCTACATGTTAAGTCCTAGAATGACTAGTCCTTTTTACCAGCTATGCAAGGCTATAACCATAATAATCACTATAGTGGTAACATATAACAACTATACTTATCATTAAAAGAAATGTTATACTTAACGCCTTGATGGAAGACTAGGGTATGGTCATAAGGTCATAGGGTTATAAATTCTATGAACCAATACAACTCAAGGTGTACCCTTAACCTTATAACATATAGTGCAAAGTTTATGAAGCAAAGTTTACAAAGTAAGGTCTTTAACCTTGGAAAGAGGTCGGAAAAACAATGGTTATAACATGCATACGATACTATTGTTATCTTTGCAATGCAATTATTTCTAGCATGGTATAATGTTTATAAAACATAGTTTCATATGCTATATTTTAACAATGCAAATGTGTGCAGGTGTGATCATAGGTTATCGACCATATGAAATCTCCATTTGATGATTTGTTTGGGGAGAAACAATGATTATGTAAACATTACAAATTGACCCACTCGTAAACAATTATTAAAACGCTGTCATGGCTATTTCCTTGCCATGCACTGGAGGCTTATAAGGTTGACTCGACCCTAACTTGCATCAGTCTCTCCCTCGCCTTCAGGCTTGAAGCTCTGCAAAACCCTCCTGGTTCGCTTCTGGTCGATTCTTGCTCTACTGTAGATCGAATGTTGCTCTCCTCTGTTGTGCTCCATTGTAGCTCTGTGTAGAAGTATTTAGCTTGATTGTTAGCAGCCTCGAATTCGTTAAAGAACTTAGGGTTAAATCCTTTTTGGCTTCATTGTCTATTCTGTCACGGCGTGGGTAATGCCATTCGATTTTACACTGCCAGCGTTTCATCTGGTGAGAAAATCCCTGGGTTTCCACCAGTTCGTCCTTATCAGAGGAAAATAATGGTTATTCTTCCACAGCTCTTGACTATTTAACTATTTCTCGGTGGCTTCTCTTCTCTTAAACTCGCTGGTAAGTTTAGCACTGAATCTATTCCTTTTATTTCATAAATACAGATTCCATGATTTTGATAGGTTTTTTAATCATTTAAAATGTTCTTTTTAATGCAGGTTCGATCTCCTCAAAGTAGAAAGGAAAGCACCAGGATTTGGCTACTAATCTTCCCTTTCGGTAAGCCTGGTCTCCACCATGGCATTCCTCCTTGCTGGGTTCTTAAAGCCGACAGTGAAAAGATGCAACTCTGGTTGTTACTTTGGTTTCACTCTCTTGTATTAGCTGTAGGTTAAATAAAATAATTGTTAGCACTCCTGCGAAGAACATGTGTATTTTGATTTTGGTCAAGACTGTACATACTTTCCTTTACTTAGCATTTTAGGTTCTTCTATTAAGAAAAATACTGTGTAGAAACTAGAAAAGATGACGGCTGTAAGCCTGTTAGTAAGATGAAGTTACGGCTTCTCATTTTTACTTCGCTGGCTTTGCTCTTAATATGATCAAGGTTTTTACCTGAGTCTGGCAATACTGCTTAATGAAAGCATTTTCTGCGTCTTGAGTTGGTTTTAAACATGAATTAAACAGAGCTGTAGATTAAGATTATGGCCGTGAATGGAACAACTATTTTTAATTCTTAATGTTGGTATTTATTGGTATAAATCGAACTTATAAGGTTCGACCCAAATTCTTACAGTTGTAACACAATCATTTGCTCGACCTATCATTTAAATTTAATATTATAGACCTATTTGGTTTATTGTGAACAACATAAAAAAAAAGGTTTTAACCTTAAAGGTTAAGCTCGTTATTCGAGCAATATGATTCGGTGCAACTATATGGTAATAATATTAATGCATTCTTTTAATGTGTTACTGTATGTAATAAATTCTTAACTTTAAGATGTGCCTAGGGTTTGTACCCTTATAACAACATCATAACTGTTATTACTATCTTCTGGTGTTAATGTAGATTGTGTTATAATACTGTAGTTTATTTCTGTATAAAGGGTTCTGTACCCTGAGTACTTTCCAAATTATTGTTTAATAAAATGCTATAAAATTTTTACTTACAGGTTTTATAACCTGATTGCTATTGATTTAGAAGTTATAAAAATCAAATGTATTCCTTTTGAGTTAAAAGGACTTGATGTACTCTTACTATTTATTATTATTGTCTCTTATTAATGTTTTATTTACTTTGCAAGTACATAATAAGACTAGTTCATAATTTTACTTTATTTGTTTACATTCAGAGTTTAATAACTATGTTTGTAATTGTAAATTAATATACCACTTGAGTGTTTATTATTATAATGTATATAGTATATTATATGTTATAGGTAATATAATACAATACTACTTCTCCTTAGTGTTATTATGAATATTATCTTAATGTTATTTACCCAATATTGATTTGGGTTCTGTATGTAGTTATAAGGCTTGAGTATTTCTGTACATTACTTATTAATTATTAAGTATGATTTCACATACATATTTATGTAAATACTTGTATATAAGATATCATACATTTACCATTCTTAAAAAAATAGAATAGTAGTTATGACCTATACTTAAACTTAGTTAAATGAAGAGTATACAATACATAAACATTGCATTCTTAACTAGCTTGCAGACTAATACAAACAGGAAATTATCTGTGACATTAAACAAATAAAATAGAGATACATAATTATATCCTACTATCAGATTTATTTTCTTAAATCCTAAAGGATTACATCCTCTTTAAAACTAGAAGATCATAATCCCAACTTAAACTGCGAAAATACTAAGTCTATCTTTTCATTCTTACAATTAGTATTTTCAGAAAACAAGATATAATACTAAAACTAGTTTGTAAGACTATAAGAACATATGGTTCATGAATTTGTAAAAACACTTGTAGTAACTGTAAGTAAATTAGGAAACTCGGTTCAGAAGAATACTACTTCTAACACTGAGATACTGTGCTAGAGTACGATCTGGTGATACCAGGTGTGAAAAAACACAGTGATTACTAACAAGTTTTACTACTAACATTCTGAGATACTAATTTTACTGATACTAATTAATTTCTCAGACATGTAAATTAACATAACATTCATCCATGTATACTCAGAAAACATAAAGAAATGAATGACAGAACCTGATTAAGCTGTGGACAACAACAGCAATGGGAGGCCGTTCCTCCCTACCAATTCCTGGAGAGCGCTCAGACAGCGACTTCTCAGGACCCCCGAGCTTGCTCTGGTCTCCCTAGCTGCAACTAGGTGTAGCAATTCAAATACCAGTCTTCAACTCAGTATTAACTCAGAACTATCAGTCAGTTCTCTCAGCCCAAATAGCTGTAATAAGAGTCAAGTTACTGCAGCAATCACTCAAAACACTTCCTTACTGTTTTCCCTCTTTCCTCAATGAAATTCCCAAATCACCTTCCACCTGAATGAATTCTTTCTGGAATAAAAACTGAGTAGCCTGAGCTCTCTTCATTGAGTACTTTTTAAAGATTGCCTAGGTCTTAGTTGGGTTAACTGTCATTTAATGAGCCACCTGCTCAGATTCCACTTTCTTGGGGAATCATGACCCCAAATATAGGGAAGTTGCCACCTGCAACTTAGGAAGTGTTTGAGGATGCTGCCACTTGTCTTTTGCCTTTCCACCTAGTTCCATCCACCAGTTTGACCAGTAACCTCTTTTAACAGCTCTCCCATGTTGTTGTCTCCATAATTTATTTATTATTAATAAAATATTCTGAATTACACTCCATAATTGTTGACTCTGCTGAGTCATCAATCCCTACTTAGGATTAAGTTTAACATAATGTCTCAGAACTAAAATAAAACAAATTACATAATTTTACAAAATTGGGGTATGTGACAACAACCCTTTCTCCTGCAATGTAAGAATCCCCAGATTTTATCATATACTAGCATTCAATTTCATTGAAAAATAAAATGAGATTTCATGGTTATTATTCTCTTGGGTAGTAATTCGATTTCCTTACCTCTGTTCTTCTGAGTTTTCATCCCGGAGAAAAGCGAGATATTTCCTTCTCATCACCATTTATTGTGAATCAAAAGGTTTCTTGTGATTAAGGTTGCTTGAATCAAATGTTACCATGAATATGCATGGATTTTTCGTTTAGTTGTAGAACACGAGAAGTGAGGAAGAAACCCTGAATATGCATGGATTTTTCCTTTAGTTGCAGAACGCGAGAAGTGAGGAGGAAAAGCGAGACAAGGGACTTTTGAAATAGAGTTTTGGTTTTTCATAAGATTTTGTTTGTAGTTGTTCATTACGCCATATTAAAAATTGCAATCTTATGTATCTACATTCATCAAAACATCTTCTCGTCTTGAAATAAATTTATTGAATCAACCTTTGTTTGCATATGCAATTTTTATTTGTTTATGGATTCTTCAAAAGTTTATGGTTTATTTGTGTATATCATACTAACCATCAATGCAACATTCATTGAAATTTCCTTTTTATGGTAATGTTGTTCTCATAAGTTTTACATGATCTTGAATAGAATATTGTTGTTTTTTTTCCATTGAAAAACATTTTACATGATCTTGTTGTGCAACTTCTTATTGTATCCATATTTGATTCTTCACTCTTATAATGCATTATAATTATACACCATAATAGTGATCTCTCTTCACATACCACTTTGTTTTCTTAAATGGTTTCACTCATCTTTTGTCTACTTTAGAATTTACTTTTATATATTGTCTTCTTCAAAACAATTTGGTTTAATGATTACATGTGTTCCTTCATTGTCAAAGCTATTATGTTTAGTCACTATTGAACTTCTCTATTTGAAACACGATAAGAGTGTTAAGTAAAAAATAAACATATGGCCTCTCCTTTCACTAGGATTTGGTTAGGAAAGTTATAAATACCATAGTTACTTTTAACCCCGTCGGTCGAGATTGCTTTTTTGGGTTAATATTTTGAAATTGAACCAACAATTGGCACTAAAGTGGATGCAAAATGCACCTAGACAAAATGTCATAAGAATAATTCAATTGTAATTGATTTGGGATGCTAAAATGGATGCAATTTAAGTACACTTTACCGTCATCCTGATATGATGCACCTAGTTTTTCACCTAGACAACTTATCATAAGGAAAATTTAAATGTAAGTGATTTGGGATGTTAAAGTGGACACAATTTTCATCCACTTTAGCGCCATCCCGATATAATGCACCTAGTCCTACACCTAGACAACCTGGCATAAGGAGAATATAAATGAAATTGTCTTGGGATGCTAAATTGGACGTAATTTATGTCCACTTTATCATCATCCTGATAGGATGTGCCTCCTTTTGGCTCCTTTTGCACCTATACAACATAGCATACAGATAATTTAATTGTATTTGATTTGGGATGCTACTCTAAGTGATAAGTGCACCTAGTTTGGCACCTAAATGGTAACCAAATCCAATATGCTTTAAATGATGATGATGATGATGACCTAGATGACAATGACAACGATGATAAACTAGAATGAAAGTTGTTGCTAGTTGCTGGCAGGTTTATCTCTACAAATACCTTCTCCAAGCTTCTCATGACCAACACTTGGGTACTATATTCTCACCATATGTGCTTTATGTGGAAAGATTAAATCTTTTAACCATACGTTTTGGTTCTGCAATAATCCTTGGCTTAGGATTTGACATAAATCATGTGCAGTCAATTCACTCTGTCAAGGTTACTTGCAACATCCATAGTTTTAAAAATCGGTCAACTCATGACTGAAACCAATTGAGTTAACCAGTTTAAACACCATTATCCTTGAACCGAGACAAAACTCAGCCCAGCGAATGAGCTGGTTTGGTACCAAACTGGTCAAACTAGCCGACTCCACATCGACTCAACCAAGTTAATCCAAAGATTCCCATAGCGGACGCGTAGAGGCTAGACACAAATTTATTTATTTATTTTACCAATTCTATATAGTGACATTGATGTCAGTAATATTAAATGGAAATGTTAAATTCTTAAAGTAAAAGTGACAATCTCCTTTCCTTAATTGTTTGAGAGTGGTTCCAACCTCACAGACTTCATATGCAAAAGTATAATTTTTGCTCCTATTCAAAATTTACAGACTTCATATACAAAAATTAGAATTTAGATCCCATTCAAAATTCAACAGACTTAATGGTTTTTGGGATTTTAGGAAACCTAATGTTAGCATTTGTGTTTGGCATTGGCTTTCTAAAAAATATTATGAACTTTTTGAAGACTGTAGAAGTGCTAAAAAATGCATCACAGGTTGAGGACCTGCAAAACTGTTATAGAACTTACCAAGATGTTCCAAGCTATAGGACCACTAAGAAATATAATGTGCCCAAAAGATGTGATTAGTGGAAAAGGGTCATGGAGGACACATTCGAGCTATGCATAAGAAATACCAACTTTATTTTTTAAGACGATCAAGATCATCATCCTCATTATATTCATCATCATCATCCAAAATGGATATTTGTCATTCATTATGATCCAAGATTAAGACATTTTTTCGGAGATGCTTCAATCAATACTGAGAAAACCAATGATGACCAACCAAATATAGTTGATGGAGAACAAATTGGCATCCATGATGATGTTCAAGTTGAAGAAGATCTAGTAGAAGAATGTGAAGATGACAATGATGGCAATATTCCTTTAGCAATACGGAGAAGCAGGGTCATAGGTGCATCTTCAGAAGATGATATCATGGATGAAGATGATATTATGGAGGAAGATAATATGGATGATATCAAAAGCAATGATGAAAATAGATCTGGTGGCATTCATGTAACCGATGTGGAAACAAATTTTATTGATACAGAATATGATGAAAGTGACGATGAGGATGATTACAATACCACTTTAGCAGGATGGTGTAGCAAGAATAATATTAGGTACTTGCAAGAACATATGAACATTGACAAGGAAACATTGGAAGACCTAGATGCATATTATAATGTGAATGAATACTTCTAAGTTTATAGTCGGATATGTAATTCATATTTAAATAATCATGGTTTTTGTCCCATTTTAAAATGCATCGTTATTATTTGGCTGCAATAATAATTCAATTACTATGTTTAGAACTCACAATCTAAATTAATGTGTTGATTCTTGTCTCTATACTCATTATCTTGTGCAATGTACTTAAAATATTTATAAGTTAATATGACTTGGTGGCCAAAAATAACAAGAATTAGATGGATAATAGTTATTGTGGTTAGTTTCATCTATTGGTTGATAATGGTTAGAAGTGATATGAAGTTGTTCGTTGAGAATTAAAAAAAGTTATATATGTATATTGTAGAAGTTGTCATATGAATGTACACACAAATATAACTTGTGCAGTTGAAGGATTTAGTTAACACAAATGTTTGACACATTGAGGGTTGAGCTTAAAAACCAGTTCAACTGTAATTTTTCCTATTTCAATGTTTGAATACACTCTACAAGCACTGAACAAAGCAGAATTTGGTTCAAATGGCATCTTTCTTATCACATCAAGTACCTTATCAACATGCCCAGCATGACCAAGTAGATACATCATGAATGCTTGACCTGTGGGGTAATGTAATGATGACATCTCATAAAATCAAAGTAATGCAAACCTTCATCAACTAGGCTTGCGTGGCTGCAAGCAACAAGAACCCCCAAAAAAATAATATGATTTTGCTTCATACCAGCTTGCTGCATTTTTTGAAATACCTCTATCGCCTCCTTGCCTCTCCCAAACCTACCATAGTCTACAACCATATTTCTCCAAGAAACTATATCTCGTTAACGCATTTTATCACACAACTGGTGTACATACTCCATTATCCCACATTTAGTATACTTGTCAACAATGGAATTTCCCACAACAATTTTAGATTCAAATCCTCTTCTCAAAATGTGGGCGTGGATTTGCTTGCCATATGCCAATGAGGTCATCCCAGTGCAAGCATCTAGAACACAAAAAAGGTGGCTTGGTTTGGTTTCAATCCCATTGGTTGAATTTGTATAAATATTTTAAATGCCTATTACGCAAACCTATGCTTCACATAACTAGGTATCATTGCATTCCCTTATAGGGAAATTTGGTTCATGCATTCTGTAACATTTGTTGGGCACTGTGTAAATCATTGGTTGCATTTGTCAAAAGATATTAAATGCCTGTTACGAAAACCTATGCCTCACATAACTGGGTACCATTGCATTCCCTGATAGCGAAAATTGGTTCATGCATTCTGTAACATCAGTTGGGCACTTTGTAAATCTATGCATTTTGCATACATAGCAATAATCCCACAACAAATAGATGAATTATATAAAATATAGTTTTAAAGTAGTAGGAATGCACACATGTTTACCCTATTTCAAGCTCGCACATGCCCGTAGAATGTTGACAATGGCAAACTGATTCATCCTTTTTTCCTCTTCCATCATCAAGGAAAAGAGTACCCAAGCTTTTCCACCATAACAATGTTGTACAGAGTCCTGCTATCATAGACGTCCATGAAACCAAATTGTGCGCATGCATTTTGTCAAACATTTGGCATGCATCCTCAATACAACCAAACTTGGCATACACGCTGACAAGCTTAGAAGCCAAACAAAGATCAGGTTGGAACCCAATTTTTATCATGTGACCATGGATGCGTTTTCCTTCTGCCCATGCTCTTGCCTCGATGGAAATCTCTAAAATCCTGCAATAAGTAATGGAGTCTTCTACAGAGCATCGCTGGTTGAGAAGATTCAAAATGTGCAATGCCTTCTCCCATCTCCATGGAATTTTATTGGAATTTTTGGTGTCATGGATTTTTCTGATTGGTTTTGTTAGGGGTTTTCCTTGAATAGAAATAACGACGGATTCTGAATATTAATATTTTTGGTTGCTACTGGTATCGATGGTTTTGAAGCTGTATCTGCAAATGGAATTGTTTGGCGTTAATGCCAAAGTTTATAAAGTTTATATTTTAAAGTATGTGCTTCATTAAGAAGCACACATTATTTACATTGCACATGGAGGTGGTGCCCACCTTTGTTGCATTATTTGTGGATATTCAAGTAGGTCAAGCCTTACACCCTTGATTTAAACCAACTTTCTAGGCTTGTCTTGGAAGCGCAAGCTTTTGGAGGTTGTGTTTGCCACATTGGATTAAAAGGGGTACCTCTTATAGGGACTTGTCAGGAATATATTTCCCACTTTAATGTCATTTGTTTACTTAGATTTAAATTTATTACATAAATCTTATATTTTTCATATTTATATATAGCTAAACTAAAATCTATAACATATATTAAGTTTTAACTTATATTGAATTACGTTTTTTCATAGTCCAACATAGAGATGGCTACTTGTAATATTTACCAGCCTAGATCCAAATCCTAGGCTCTATCAAGTGCCGAGAGGGATCAAATCTCCTGAGGGGCAAACCTCTCCTCGAAAAGCTCATTGAGTGAAATACTTGAGAGGAGGTTTGCATCTAGGGATATTTGATCTCTCTCGACGCTTGATAGAGCCTTTAGACAAAACGTTGATCTAGGAGGATTGAACCTTGCACCTCACACACATGATCCCAACACCCTCACCACTATCCCACAGGTAGTTCCTATTATGCATGGCAAATATTTTTTATATATACCCGTGACATACCAAAATTTAATATTTTTTAAGCTCACCACTATACCACAGGTAGTTCCTATTATGCATGGCAAATATTTTTTCTATATACCCGTGACATATCGAAATTTAATATTTTTTAAGACAAAAAAGTGATCAAGAAGGATTGAACCTTACACTGCACACCTATTATCCCAACACCCTCACCACTATACCACAGGTAGTTCCTATTATGCATGGAAAATATTTTTTATATATACCCATGACATACCAAAGTTTAATATTTTTTAAGCTCACCACTATACCATAGGTAGTTCCTATTATGCATGGCAAAAATTTTTCTATATACCCGTGACATACCGAAATTTAATATTTTTTAAGACAAAAAAGTAATCAAGGAGGATTGAACCTTGCACCACACACCCATTATCCCAACCCCCTCACCACTATACCACAGGTAGTTCCTATAATGCATGGCAAATATCTTTTATATATACCTAAATTTAATATTAATTTATTTTAAATTTAAATATTAATTTATATTAATTTTAATATTAACTTATATTAAATTTAATTATTAATTTAAATAAATTTAAATATTAATTTATATTAAATTTAAATATTAATATATATTTATATCAATTTATATTAACTTTAATATTAAAATTAAAATGTAATATTATTAAAATTATAATATAATATAATATTAAAATTAAAATGTAATATTAATATAATAATTCACATTTTATCGTACTTCATGAGATGGCAACATTCAGTTTGACCTCTCTTTTTCCACTATTACCTTTTTTGGAGGAGAGACCTGTCACTATACAAAGAGCCCAAAATGACTTTTGTCGTTGGCGATCCTGTGTCCATCTAATTTCCCTTCTTATAGCTCAGGCAACACAGGAAATTTATTACTGAGCTATGAGTCTGCTTCTGTGAAGGAGACCCTTGAATATTTACTTTATGAAGCCTACCTTGCTGTTACCTACTCTTTACCAACCCACCTATACTCTTTTACAGCTGATACCGGCTTACAAATATACACAAATAGACACGTCTCCACTTGCAGGCATAATATTAAGGCATATTATTATGCATAATAGAAACGTATGAATAGACATCATACTTCGACACCAAAACTCTATAATTAAATTCTCCTCACTTCTTCTTACGTAGATTGATGGTTTGGAGGGTGCAGTTGTTGAGGGCGTTTGCTAAGCAACCTCACACTACATCTATTGATCCTCCGTTCTGGGTTAGCTTAATCATTGCATGCGATCCTTTTAAATCTGTACTAATTTATGATGCTGGATTTATTAAGACATTTCCTGGATTTAAGTATGGGAGTTGACACATATTTATAACTTAAACACAGCGTAGCTAAGGTAATTCTATTAAAAGTAATAAATATTTTTTTTTGGCCATTAAAATAAAAACAAAACGACTGCTGATTATATTCATAAAGTTGAGAATGTGCGTGAAAGGGAAGGTATGCATACCATTGCGTCATCAAATCTGGATCATGAGCTTTCAGTGGCTAGTTTACACAAATACGGTTAACACTTTGAGCATACTCATCGTGAAATGACACTGAAATGTGGAAACTGTTTAAGAATTTTGTTATAATGGATTTGAAATGTGGAAAACGTTTAAGAATTTCATTATAATTTTTGCGTACCGAGTCTACTAACGATTTGAAATTCCAACTATGGCCTGAGCAAGGATGGATTTTGATAGTCAAAATGTTCGCCATTTTGATACTAAGGCTTATGACATTAAAAACAAGGAAACGACAAAAAGTGAAAACCGATGAGTTTTTTACAAAACTACAATTTTTAATTAGAAACAACAACAAAAAGTGAGAAACGATGAGTTTTTAACACACAACTACAATTTTTAATGGGTATTAATTAAAAGACATCAAATAAGATTTGGCTTATGAGGAGAAAGTTTCAAATAAATACAAATCTATCATTCAATAGGAATGTCTTTTCTTATATATATGGGTTATTTGTATGGGCCTATTGTCGATGAGTCTGCGTGGATTTCTTATATATATATCAAGGTGTTTTCGAATTCCAGTAATATGAACCAAACAACAAAATTATGCATAATATGAACGTATGAGAATCAGGAATAATATTAAGGTAGGTGCAGGCGGCAGGGGAGGACGCTGAGGGGAGGAGGGAGGTGCAGGTGGCTGTGCAGGGGGAGGACCCGGTGCAGCATGGGAAGAGGGGAAGGGGCTTCCAGTGGAGCTGGAGCTGCGGAGGAGGGGAGGCTGCTGCCAGTGGAGCTGGAGCTGCGGAGGAGGTGCAGGCAGCATGTTTTGACATGGTTCAGAGCTTTTTTTTAAAAAAAAAATGCAATGTTCAGTATAAAAAATTCTTGTTATTTGAAATGAAGAATTAGAATTATGCAATGTTCACCTTGTTACTTGATCAGATTCCTCATCTCGAATAGTTGCTTGATCAGATTCTTTGTCTCTAATAGCTGCTTGAGAATAATTATTTTATTTTCTATAATATTTTTGTTGTTTGTATTAATATAGGGAGTGTATTTCAAATGAAACGTTACGACCTTACATTATTAGGCCGACAAAATATTTACTACTTTTTACATCAGTTATTCATTCAATATTACAAGATCTCTCCCATAATATTCACTATCACTACTATCACTATTATTTTTGGCCAACATGTTAGTGATGTTACTAAAGTTACATCACTTTATAAGATCTCTACGTTAGTAAAGTTACATCACTTACAAGATCTCTCCCATAATATTCACTTTCACTATTATTTTTTGCCTACATGTTAGTAACTTTACATCACATTACAAGATCTCCGCTACAAGATCTCTCCCGCAATATTCACTTTCACTATTATTTTTTGCTGACATGTTAGTAATGTTACATCACGTTACAAGATATCCCCCATACTGGGCTGTAGAGCGCCTCTTGGCGCAATAAACATGTGCACCATCACTATGTAAGATTGCTTTAATCCTAAGAGTGTAATATGGTTAATTAATAAAGATCAAGTGGTAATGCTTTACATTGAAGTAATGTTTTTTTTTTTTATTTACATTAAAAACAATATTCTTTATAAGTTTTAGCTATGTTAAATGTAACTGTTTAGGGTTAATGTTGAAGAGATCTAATTTTTTATTATTATTTTTACTATATTATTGGAGTGGAGTGTTTAAGGAAGAATTTTGAGTTGTTTTATATTGATTAGTTTTTGTTTTAATATAATGAAAAAAGAAAATAAGCCATTGTAAGTGTAAGTTATTTAATTGTTGCTAAAATTGTTAAATATATGGTTAGTTATGTGAAAATATATTTTTTGAATTAGAAGGAAAAAAAAACTCATAGTAAAGGGTTAGTTAATTTATCCTTATTAATGTTCTTGAACATGTGGTTATTTATGTGATAATAATTGTAAAAAAAAAAATTAAATACAGGTAAACATTTGTACAACTTGGGAAATGAATGTTTGGATATCCTAAATACTAAATATGGAAGGGTCTATACATGTCATGAGATACTAAGGGTCATGGCTATCCCTAGATACTAAGTGTCACATCCATACAAACTACCCAATATTTTCTTGAACTTGAGCGCCTTTCAAGTTCGTCTCGACTCTTAAGGTCATGTGACACTGGCCTACATCAGCCACAACCCAAGGGAAACCCACAATCCCTACATAAGTAATTTTCCAAGTGAGTAATGTAGAAATTTCAAATGGATTTTAAAGAAAAAAAACATTTCATCACCCTTTAACTATAGGTTTCTCAAATCTTAACCATATGAATTTTCATCATTAGGGATTCTATGAAATATAATATAAAACAATAGCATAAGTGAATGAATATATTTCAATCCTTAACAAATCCAAAATTATAAGAAATCCATGAGAAATGATGCCAAAGAGTTTCGATAATTTTCATTCCTCCACCTAGTTTTGCACCTAGACAACCTAGCATAAGAAGAATATAAATCTAACTGATTTGGGGTGCTAAAGTGGACACAATAAATGTAATTGATTTGATGATAATTCCATTCACAATAATGTGATTATATGATGATGACGACAATGTTATTGTTGATGATGATAATGACAATGATGAAAATGATGACGATGATAATGAGATGAATGATGATATAGATAATGATGATGAAGCTGATGGAAATGATGATGAAGTTGAAAATAATGATATAAACCACCTATTTTTGCACATATACAAACTAGCATAAGGAGAATATAAATGTAATTGATTTGGGGTGCTAAAGTGGACGCAATAAATGTAATTGATTTGATGATAATGACATTCACAATCATGTGATTATATGATAATGATGATGAAAATGTTGTTGTTGATGATGATGATGATGAGATGAATGATGATGAAAATGATGGCAATGATGATGAAGTTGAAAATGATGTGATTATATGGTGGTGATGATGATGATAGTAATGATGACAATGACAATTACGATGAAAATGAGAATGACATGAGAAATGATGATGATGATGATGATGATGATGATGATGATGATGATGATCCTTATAAGAAAGTGTTGGTAGAGGTAAATAAACCCAGTTTCACTACAAGATCCAAGATTAAAATGTGCTCAATCATAGTTATAAGTTATGCATGCTTAAAATTGTAATCGTATCCCACTTGTTATGCATACATTAAATGGTAAACATATCCCATACGCTTTAAATGATGACGATGATGAACTAGATGGCAATGACAATGATGATGTTTTTGATGATGACGATGATGATGATCATCGTCATCATCTTTGTCATTGTCACCATGATGATCACAATAGTCATCTTCATCGGCATAACCATCATTCATGTCATCATCATCGCCATTGTCCTTGACATCATCATCATCATCATTATTGACATTTTCATCAGTTATTCATCATTACCTTTGGCATAAGAAATAACATCTACCCAGAATATGTGATTAGTGGAAAAGGGTCATGGATAACACATACAATATATGCATGACAAATAACAACTTATTTTTTAAGATGATCAACATCATCATTCTCATTGTATTCACCATCATTGCCATTGTCATCATCACCATCATCATCATTCATTTCATTTCCATCATAATCATTGTCAATGTCGTCATTGTCATTATCCTCATGATCATCATTATCATCGTTCTCCTCATTATCAACAACATTATCATCATCATCGTAGCCATCCTCAATATCATAGTCATTATCCTCATTGTTATCTTCAACATCTGGGTGTAAAACTGGATGCAAAAGTGGATAAAAACATGGATGCAAAAAAGGATGCAAACATGGATGCAACAAAAGTAGGTGCAAAAGTGGGCACATAATGGGGTGCACCAAAAATGGATGCAAAAGGTGATGCAGAAGTGGATGCAAAAAATGATGCAATCGTGGAAGCAAAACATGATGAAAAAAGTGGTGCAAAAGTGGATACAACCATGGATGTAAAATTGAATGCGAAAGTGGATGCAACAAAAGTAGATGCAAAGTAGATGCAAAAGTAGTCGTAACACCCAACACAAAACCCGATGCAAAAGTGGATGCAAAAAAGGATGCATAAAGGAATGCAATAACTGATGTAAAATTGGATGCAAAAAAAGATGCAAATGTGGATGCAAAAGTTGAAGCAAAAGTGGGTGTAAAAGTAGGCACAAAAATGGGTGTGAATTGGTACGCGACAAAAGTGGATGCAAAAGTGGATGAAATAGTAGATGAAAAAAAAGACGTAAACATGGATGAAAAATGGGATGCAAAAAGAGATGAAAAAGTGGGTGAAAAAGTGGACGAAAAAGTGGATGCAAAAGTGGATGCAAAAATGGCTGAAACAAAACGAGATGCAAAACTAGACTCAAAACAGGATGTAAACTTTGATGCAAAACTTGGCACATGAAGGGATGCAAAAAAAGAAGCAGAAGTGGATGTAAAAAATGATGCAAAAGTGGATGAAAACAAGGGCATAAAAGTTGAGGAAAACATGGACGTAAAAGGGGGCGCAACAAGAGTAGATGTACAAACTAGGCACAAAATTAGGTGCAAAAGTAGGCTCAAAACTTGTCGCAAAACCTGATGCAAAACCTGGGGCAAAACCCGGTGCAAATTACGTCGCAATTTGCACTAGATTTAGAAAAGGGATGCAAAAAACACCTAAAATAGCACCAACATGTGAAATTGCGCCATTTTGTCCAAAAAATGAAGAAAAATACACTAAAAGATGGTCTAGACACAAAAAAGGATGCAAAAGGAGACGCTAAATCCGGTTTTTGTTGTAGTGCATGCAAAGGTAAAATGCTAAGTCATAATCCAGGTATCTCATTAGATCTCAATGAAAATGCACTCAAAAATCAAATCAATGCCAATGTTACCATGGCTATGCCCAAAAACTAGAAATGAATGTGTTAAACATACGTTTTATGCCTAAAAAGCCAGATTGTCGACTCATTTTTGTGCATTCAAATAGGAGAAATGGCCCTAGTTAAAAAAAAATTGTTATGTATAAAGAGCCTTGATACCTCGTAACTACATGGAAGCATGTCACCTCGCAAATTATGATAAAAAAAATTGATTAAATGGGTTAAAAAGTCTTTTTTACTATGTCATTTTGAAATTTACCAAACTAAGCGAACACCTAAATTTTTATTCATTGTCAAACATCAATGGACCGTTGAAAAATTACCAAACTAAGCAAAAACATAAATTTCCACCACAAATTTCAAGTGATGGATTCGTGAAGCATCAATGGACCGATTTTGATTATCTCTAGACGATATACCCACATCACAAAGGCTTGCAAATTACCTCATTGGGGAAGGGGTAGTGAGACCAACTCTCAAGGAAAGGAGAAAAGATAGGCCATATTCCTGCTACAGATTCCCTGCCATTGAATTTGAAAATAAAAAATCAGATGTGTATACATAATGAATTTGTAAATTGCTTGTGTATACAAAAATGAATGAATTTGTAAATCCCTTGTATATAGAATGAATTTGTATACAATATATATATGCCTGCATGACATTCAACTAGCATCACAGAACATGCAAAATACTTTCTATAATGCTCTTTCAATATAAGTTGTCACACAAATTCAATATGGAAAAGGATAAGTAAATAGTTCATAGAGAAGGTGGATAAGATGGTTCACAGAGAAGTTCCTACAATTCCGTATGCATGAAGTGAGCTCAGGGAAGGGACAAGACGACATTGAGCGTTCCTGCAATTCCATATACATGAAGTGAGCTTGAGGAAGGAACAAGAAGGCATTGAGCATATTGAGCCAACATTTCAGAGACGAGGCTTTTTGTCATGTTTAGTTTTGTTCAGAGACTGAGAAGGCTGTGAAGCATGTTACGAGGTCAGAATGATTCTAATTTTAAACTAGTAAACTCCAATCTATTAAGTGTTGAAAATGGATCAAAAGCTTGAGCTGAAAACTTCAATGCTTCACTCAAACTTAAAATCAAATTACAGTAGATTATTCATAGCCATGTAATCTATAATTGTATCAAATTGTTTTTTGATATAGACTCAACAATAGATAACTGTATATGACTGTTTTTTTACACAAAACACCCTATTTAAAAAAAAGTTTTGTTATGTATAAAGAGCCTTAACTCGTAACTACTTGCTTCCATGTCACATAGAAAAGAAAAAAAAACAATGATATTGGAAAGAGACAAGTAAACCCGAAAAAAATTAAAGGTAGAGTTACTCATGTTTAGTGAATATTTTTGGCTACTATATTATGAGTTTGTTAACATTGGTATTTTAAAGAGATATCATATTTTTTTTGAAATTTTTATTTTATTTTATGTTGGAAGGATATACCAAACATATCAAGATTATCAAAAATGAAGTTAAAGCTACATATTGAACCGATATTTTTGTGTTTATAGCAACATTATATTAACATATTGAGATTATTATTAATATATTGTATCCTATAATTAAAGTAGGCATGGAAACATTTTGTAGATGATGGATTGTAATTATTAAATTTAATTGTTTAGATATTGGAATTGCTTAAGATTGAGATCGTTTATAATTCTCATTAAGTCTTTATTATTTTATAAACATAAATTAAGATGGCATGCACAAGTTTGAATATAAATAAGTTTATGTTTATAACAACATTATATTAATTTAATTTTTTAGATATTGGGATTGTTTAAGATTGTGATAGTTTATCATTCTCATTAAGTCTTTATTATTTTATAAACATAAATTAAGATGGTATGCACAAGTTTGAATTATAAATAAGTTTATGTTTATACCAAGGATATATTAACAAATTGAGATTATTATTAATATATTGTATCCTAGTTGACAGATTGTACTATTATCAAATTTAATTATTTAGATATTAAAATTGCTTAAGATCGAGATAGTTTATAATTAAATTATTAAGCCCTTATTATTTTATAAACATAAATTAATATGGTATGCACAAGATTGAATTATAAATAAGTTTTTGTTAATGTTATGTTCTTGAGATAGTTTATAATTTTATTTTCTGCAATACCTTTAACATTGAACCTGAGATTTATGTAGCTTGGAGATTTGTTTGATCACTCTAATATGCCACTAATTTGGGATTTCTTAAGCTAGTTTTTATTAGTTTCTAGTCATAAATTTTCATGGAATTTTCAAAACTTTTAAAATCAAATTAAACTATATGAAATAACTATATAAAGTAAGTACAACCTTTTGCAAAGTTCTAAGCTTAGGTGCTTCTATTAGCTTATTAGCTTCTATTATGCTCCAGTGTGTCAAACTTCAATAAAGAAGATTCGTAAAGAATATCAAAAATAAGTTTATCAAGAAGATCCCCATCCCCATCTAACTGCACCACGTTGGGGGCTGGGAAGTGAGGGGTAGTTTATGTAAGTGCTGGCTTATATACAACTTATATCATAATACGGGTATGCCTTAGACCTCAAGCTTATTCTAAACTCTTAAAATTAAATTAAATTATATGAGGTAAGTGCAATCTTTTGTAATTCAATTCAATATGTATAATGACAAGTATTATCTGAGTTTTGTTTCATTTTTTTGAAACCAACTTAATTATAATTATATGTTTATAAACAGTTATGCTAATTTACAAATTTTTATCTTCAATAGGTAGCTTTAAGTTCTAGATTAAATCTATCCATTTGATTTATTCACTTCTCATAAATATAATTTTGTAACTAACTTATCTATCAGTTTTTTTTTATAAATTCTCTTACATAGTGTCCAACCTTATGAATTTAAAATAAAATAAAATATTCATCAATTACATAAAATCTAACTTTATAAATTTAATAATATAAATTTCATAGATTTAACAACCATCAACTGATTATGTAACTTATACCAAACTCGCATAAAATGTAACTTCAAAATTATGTACAACTTATACCCAACTCACACTTAGGTAATTAAAATCTTCATAAATGAAATGAAACAAAGTTAGTTAATTAAAATCCTTCATAAGTGAAATAAAACACTTATATATAATAGTTAATTAAAATCCTTCTTAAGTGAAATGAAACACTTAAATATATATATATATATATATAAGGGATGACCCAATTCCAGTATGATTATGAGTCACTAACATTTCAATATATAAATCTTATTTAATTAGTAAATATAAACATTCATATATCTATTCACAAATACAATTATTGAACTGTACTGTCAACTCAAATATTTATATAAACAATTATTTAAACTATTTCATGGTTTAATTTTAAATGAAAACAGCAAGCTATGCATTTATTCCATAGCTATCATATTTCTGGTTAGTTTACAAGTTTAAATAGATGGGTGTACAAACGTGCTCATAACTCTTATAACTTTGGTCTTCTAAATGACATTGGTTTTAAAAATATCTGTTAACTTGACATTGGATATTTGGACACATGTAACCTGCTTTTAATCATTTTCAGCAATCTGTCACCACTTTTTTTTGAGGAGCCACTTTGCACTCGAAAAAATGGTTACACTAAAAGTGGTTGAACAACGCAATAATGCACAAAAAAACAATACAACCATCGAATAAACTGAGGGAGAAGAATAATACAACCATCGAATAAACTGAGGGAAAAGAATAATATTTGAACTGTAGAGCGAAATATAAGTTTTTATTTATCTTTATCAATGATTCTAATTAAAAACAAATAAAATAAAGTAGTTTTTATTTATCTTTATCGATGTGCGTCTTTAAAGTTTTAATGGAATTTAACTTCCTATGTTATCTAGGCCCTCCAACAACTTTATTTTTTGTAGACGGTAATTAATTAATTAAAGATAAAAACTATGCCTCTTTGGAAAACTTTAACTTTTGTAGACATTAACTAATTGAAGAAGGAAACTATGCATTTTTGGAGAAGGATAACTCACTGAAGACAGAAGCTATACTTTTTGGAGTTTCAGATTGTGAGCCTCTTTCTGTTCATGAGACAGAAATGCCAAAATAAAGTGCAAACTACAGGGATGGGGCATGTATATTAATGCAAAATCTGATAGCTGACAGGGATGGGGTCTTTTTCTAGGATAAGGAGGAAATGAAATCAATAGAAAATGATTAACTTGAATCGTGGCAAGCAATCTTCAATGTGTAGCCAATTCCTCCTGCATGTATAACATTCTGGGTAATTCGTGTGAACCTGCATCAGTGAACAGCAGTGAACCTGGTGTGCTGATCTGTGTGATTGCAATGTGGCAGAGGGAGTCATTCCGCGTGGTGGAGGTCTATACATATGGATCGGCTTAATTAACAAATGTGCGTTTGGTTAAATGGCGTGTCGAGTTTGGGGAGTTCGTGTGGTAGTGATCCACCGCCTTTTCCATACACACATCAAACCGGACTGCACCGATCGGCAAGTTGTTGCATAACAACTTCTTTATTTCAGCCTACATAGATGCCTGCTGCACAGATTTGCATTCTAATTTGTGTTTCTGTTAGATTCTATCTTCAGAAAGTGTACTAAGCAAGGAAACGAAAGAGAAAGAGAAAGAGAAAGAGAATGAGAAAGATTGTTCGGATGCAACAGATACCACCACCGATTTCAGCACATGTAAGACTGTCATTGCCTCTCATGTTCTGCAATTTTTTGGGCATATAATGAGTTATTTCATTTCTGATATGTGAATTATGGAGCCAATCTTAGCAAGTTGTATTGTGATCAACTGGACCCAGACGACGTAAATGTATGTGATTGGTGCCTCGACTTAGAGGCAAAACAGAAACAGAAAATTCAGCGCCGCAAAAGGAAAGTTGAATTGCAGGAAATGGCAAGTAGGAAGGAGAAGGATATTATAGCTTCCATTTGTAAATCCAAGAAGGGTAACTCTAAACCTACCCTTAATCACCACGCCAAATTCGGAGAAATGGAGAAGAAAAGGAGCTAGGAGTGGCAAGCCTCACGTTTGCAGATTACAACAGTAAGTCGATGGATAATTATCTCTACAGAGTATGGTTTCAATCGGAAAAACTTTACACAATTCAGGAAGCTGCTAAATATGTGTTTTGGGTAAACGTTTCTGAGAGCTACTATGCAGTTACGGAGAAAATAACAGAGGTATATACTTAAGACTACTTCTTAGATTCCATTCAATTCTTTACTAGATGCCAGGTCTATCATTCCCGTGGTCTGAAAGTATCTCATTCATGGGAAATGTGGCGCAGGTAGAGTTAGATTCCCGTGCAGAGTCGGACATGAGTAGCTCTGTAGGAAAAACATCATCATGTCTTTCATACACACCAAAGGTTGTGAGAGTTGAAAGAGGATCCAGTGCCGACATTTATGTAGACAATGTGGCTTATCGAAAGTTCCTTCATAAAACCTTCGATGTTACTGCCATTGATGAGGATAGTGCAGCGATAGCATTGGTAATTCTTTTTGACATTTGCTATCACATTGTTTAATACAAATTTCTTAGCTTTGAAGTATTGAAAAAAGATCACGTTGCTAGACACTGGAAAAACGCTTCATATCCGATTAGAACGCTCTCTGATTTGGCAGGTACAGGAAGTTCTGAAAATGAGGAGGCGGCCATTGCCTTTTGAATTTAATTTAATTTTTTAATAATAATATATCTTGTGTAATTTGTTTTCTTCTCCATCAAGAAAAAGTTACGGCCTAAAAATGATTACTATCATGCAAATGGTCTTTGTTTAATACAATGCAAACAAATGAATCGAACTTAGAATGAATTCTCTCCCAGTCGCTTCACAAAAGTATAATAACAACAAGACAAAGTTGCAAAGCAACTAAGTCCCTGCCTAAGGGATTGCCAAGAGTGCTATGCAGTTTAATTGCAACCTTGTGACCGTGCAGTTTAACTTTACCCTCAGCTCAATCAAATTGTTTTCCAAGAATCCAACAAGTTAGCTAGGATTGCAAAATTACCCAACTGACCTGGTGCGCAAATGTACTATGAAGTTATGAACCTTATGACTGATAAAAAATTTCCAAACCTAGCTTCCTTCCGACGATGAAAGAACTTATTCTAATTAGTCATAGTTCATAAGCAGCCTTAGCACTAGTGCATAAATACAAGCTGTAGTAGTTGTGACAGTGCAGTTTAACTTTAGCCTCAGCTCAATCAAATTGTTTTCCAAGAATCCAGGATTGCAAAATTACCCAACTGACCTGGTGCGCAAATGGTTTACGCACTATGAAGTTATGAACCTTATGACTGATAAAAAATTTCCAAACCTAGCTTCCTTTCGACGATGAAAGAACTTATTCTAATTACTCGTTGTTCATAAGCAGCCTTAGCACTAGTGCATAAATACGAGCTATAGTAGTGCAACCCGGGTTGCTCTTAGAAGGAGTTCTTACTTTGGTGACCACCTCTAGAAGCTAGCATCAACACAACCAGAAGGCAGTGGAGACAGTGCGTCACTAATGGCAACTAACATTTTCAAAATTGAATGGAAAAACTAAAGAGAGAGGAGTCGTTAGAGTAAGGGCTTAGCTCAGCAAAGGCCAAGGCTGACACTAGTTGGACTCAAGAAAGAAAGCGGTTCTTTTTTTTTTCTTTATTTCCAGGGCTACTAAAAGTAGAGCTACTACATTTCATTTCAGATGTTGAGATTAATATGCTATAGGATTTCTTCTCACAATGAATAGACAAGTTAAAGTCTCCGTGACGACATCATATAGTAATAGGGTTTGTAGTATAGAGGTGAGGTAAGGAAGGCCTTTTAGATTTAAAACTACGAACTCATTTCAAAGAAAGAATGGAGAATGAGTCTGACTACTGGAAATATCTGAGAGGCAGAGGAAAAACGTCTCGATGCGAGCTCGTATGTTAACTATATCGTAGGGGACCATTTGGACAAGTCTCACGTCTCCACGGTGAAATGGTATATCGACTTATTTCTTTGTTCATCAGATTTTGCATCTTCAAATAAAATTTAAAGTGGTGGAAAAGAGTGACCTGCCATAAGCTCAACGTTGTTCTCACACGGGTATAGAACATATCCATGTGAGTAGAGTATGTTAAAATGTAGATATGCAATTTTTAAACCTTTTGTTTTCAATCCAAAAAGTTATAAAAATATATCTATGCAAAGTTTAGACGAAACAAAAGAGCATTGGGCTGTTCATTGTAACTAAGTTTGGTAGCCGAGTGGAGAGTAAGTAGCACTAGCTAATTAGAACTATAGTTTTTCTATGGTGCCAGGTAAACTTCTGCATGCCCATATAATACGTTAAAACATAGGGACCATACTCATTTGATAGCCAAAACCGAGCCAACTAAACTTGGGTTTAGCGCTCAGTCAATATTTAAAAATAATTTCACTTTTCACTTTTTACTGCGACGGAGTTTTACTGCGACCACCTTTTTACTTCGACCAGAATTGTAAGCTTCAACCTTCGACCAAGATTGGGGATCTTCGACACAAATCACTAGCTGTGACTAAGTTGGTAGCTTCGACCAAGTTGGTAGCTCCGGCACAAATTTGGTAGCTTCGACCTTCGCCTAGGTTGGGAGCTTCGACCAAGTTTGTGCAGAATAAATTTCT
>LPNX010029725.1:54445-74445 GCA_001517045.1 Pseudotsuga menziesii
AGTGGTGGAAATATAGCTAGATGACCATAAACACAGTTACTAAGGAATAGATGGCAAATATGGGAGGATCCACACGTCAAAGTTACAAAGGAATAGATGGCAGACATGGGAGGATCCACACGTCAACAGATGTAAAACATGCAGCCTGTAGCCTGAAAGAAGATGAATAAGATCGCTAACATTTTATGTTTATAAATTAATGCTATCTTGGAGATAGCATTAGTTTAAATGAAAATCATATTACCTAAAACATATATGTCAATTGATATTTTTAACCGGAGAAAATTAAATTGGTCTCGATATGAGGCCAAATAAGACCTCAAAGTTTTTGATTGGTCAAATAAACATAAAACACTGGAAACATAATATAAATGATAAAAAATTATCTTAGTTTTCTTGGTATTTGTGTAGAACATAGGATAAATAAAAAAAGCCTGTCTTGGTTTTTGTGTAATTTATTAGAAACGGCGGCATGTCGATTCATAGAGTCCCTGCAGGCCTGGGGCAGGGACTAATAATATAACGCTTATATTTTCTTTACTCTTACTAAGTATGAAATGATGTTTCTTTGAATATATTTTCCAACATTTATTTTTGGAATAAATGAATCGAACTTAGAATGAATTCTCTCCCATTCGCTTATAAAAGTATAATAACAATAATATAAGTTTGAGAAACTAGTCGAAAGGATGAATTCATCTTCAATTGAGACCTTAAACTCATCTAAGTAAAGGATTATAAGGCACCAAGATATTTTCTACATTCAAATAATTTTCTCACCAAAGCATAGGTTATACATTCATACTCAACTTTATGAAGAAAACATAGGTTATACATTCATACTCAACCTTATGAAGAAAACATAATGATAGTTTGTAAATTTTTTTACTTCATAGGAGTCCCACCACCCCAACCAATATTCAATGCAAATGACATCACAACTTTTGTGATATACATTATATATTACTTGGAAATTGGAATTAAACTTTGGTTTGTATTTGTGATGTCTTTATAAATGGATTTTTTTGATTATCATTATTAAAAAAAGTCGCCAACATTATTATTATATTATTAATTTATGTTAGCTAACAATATTATTAATTAAGTTATTTATAAACATATTTTAAAAAATGTAGAATTCAATATTTTTAGTACTTCTACTTTAATCAATCCATTAATAAACATAATGACCTATTTTCATATTTTTTTTATAAACATATTATAAAAAGTGTAGATTTCAATATTTTTACTACTTCAATATTTTTACTATTTTTTCTAGTTTAATCAATCCATTAATAAACATAATGACCTTTAAACATAATGACCTATTTTCTTTAAAAAATACTTCTAGTTTAATCAATCCATTAATAAACATAACGACCTATTTTCTTCCTTTATAGTTTATATTTTTTTAACAAGAATTATTGAACTCTACTACAAATAGAATATTCACTATATAACTCGTTGTCCTAAATATTGTATTTAGACTTTAAAAAATACTTCTAGTTTAATCAATCCATTAATAAACATAATGACCTATTTTCTTCCTTTAATGTGAATGGTGAAATAATAATTTATATTTTTTTAACAAGAATTATTGAACTCTACTACAAATAGAATATTCACTATATAACTAGTTGTCCTAAATATTGTATTTAGACTTTAAAAAATACTTCTAGTTTAACCAATCCATTAATAAACATAACGACCTATTTTCTTCCTTTAATCTGAATGGTGAAATAATGGTTTATATTTTTTTAACAAGAATTATTGAACTCTACTACAAATAGAATATTCACTATATAACTCGTTGTCCTAAATATTGTATTTAGACTTTAAAAAATACTTCTAGTTTAATCAATCCATTAATAAACATAACGACCTTTATTCTTCCTTTAATCTGAATGGTGAAATAATAGTTTATATTTTTTTAATTCTATATTGTATTTAAACTTACAACTTAAACTTCAAGTAATTCAAAAAAAACAACATTACATGTTGTCTCTACTTCCTTTTTCTTTTGGAGTAAGTCTTAACCATAAATCGTTCAATAAATTAATAACAATCTAATAACTAATTATGAAATAAATATTATACAACAACTTAATTTAAAATTATCCTAGTTGAAGCATTTGTTCAATAGATTAATAAAAATTAGTTATAATTTAATAACTAATTATGAAATAAATATTATGCAACAACTTAATTTGAATTTGAAATTATCCGATATGAAACCACAATAGGGCGCACTCAACATAAACAATTAATCCATAGAAATAAACTTAATTCATTCATATAAATAAATTTGCGACGACTTCTATCAATCCTAGATCGCATCCTATGATAGGGTGCACTCGTTGTGGTCTAAGTTTATACTTAGATACTCCATGAGCCTCGAGCATGGAGTGGTATCCTTAGAAAAGAGTTTTGATAAAACTGCATAATAGTTAACTTGTTAGCATTTTAATATTTGTTTGCTTTGATTAAGATATGCATTTTTAGTTTTAATTGAACTTGGGATTTTTAAATTAATTGTTGGGATTGAATAAATGAATGATGATGGTTAACGTCCCATGAGACCAAACTTTGGTCTATTGGACCTAAAGAAACAAATTATTTAGTTTGTTTTAAAATTGTATTCCTATGCTCAAAAACCTCAGAGAGAAGTGTCCCGAGCTCACTATAATTTTGACATGTTAAAAGGCTAAGAAGGTCGGTATTGCAACAAAGATTGTGAAACTGAGATTTAATGTGGGTGTACGTAGGGAACTCTAAGAGGAAATGATTTTCATCCTCAATGTTCATATTCTCACATAGATGGCAGATCCTTTCCACCCATGGTGTTTTAGGAACTGCCAACGACTTGTTTCACTATGGAGCTCATGAGAGTTCATTCTTATCTTGGCTATATTAATTAATTTTCTTTGAGCTAGTTAAAACAGAGAGATACTTTTGATCTTCTATAATAGGGTTAATGGCCTCCTTATAATGATCTTAATTTTCTTTTAGCCTCTAAATCTTTCTCACACCACATTTTCTTTTTAAACTTAGAAGTAACAATATTTTTAATGTTATTAATATTTTTCAATGCAACATTTTCGTCGATCTCCCAATGGTCTAACCAGGCCTTGATATATTTATACCAACCTTGCTTGAGCGTTAGGTGGTTTTGGCTGGAATTTAAAGCTAGCTTAGGAAGTCTATGGTATCCCATGTTATTGATTTTGTGTTTGTATAACAAGAGCCTAGTCATAGCTAGGTTCTCGATAGGGGAAAGAACCACTTCTATAAGGAGAATGGGGTAGGGTGTATTGCTTTTAATTTTGAGGTTATACGTTATAAAACATTTATGTATTTGTTCAATCTTTCTCCAATATTCTCTAGAGATGTTACAACCCCAAACCTCACACCCATACAAGATAACATGAGTGACTAAATTTTCAAAGAGGAGCTTCGTTTTATCCCACATCACAAGGCTTGTTGCTTTACAAATATTTTCAAGACCAAAATAATCTTTCCACCCTCCATTAATCCTTTTCTCAATCCTATAGTTCCAGTTGAGCTTGTGATGAATATCAATTCCTAGGTATTTGTAAGAAGTCACTCCCTGCAAGTTGCTATTGTCATACAAAAAATTAGCATGAGTGTCCTTCTTGGATTTGATAATCATAACTTTTGTTTTGTCACTGTTAACAGTCATACCCATTGTAGAGAAGAAATCATTACGAATTCTTAGTTTCTTATCAAGATCAGATGGACACCTTGCCAGAAGAACAATATCGTTAGCATAGAGAAGAAGGATGATGACTATTCCAGCTAAGATCGTGCCAGCATAACCTGCTTCCTTTGAACAAACTTCTAAGTTATAGATGTAAATGCCAAATAGGGTAGGGAAGAGGAGGCAACCTTGCTTAACTCCGATATTACATTTAATATCTTTAGACCACCTCTCGTTGCTCTTAAAATTGGCAATGACATTTTTGTATAACCTTATTGTGGCAGCCCTTAACTTGAATGGAACCTTTAGCTCTTCTAATCTATTCCACAGGTTATTTATAGGTACCGCATCGAAAGCCTTTCTAAATTCCACAAAGCAACAAAAGAGATTGGATTTATCATTACGACATTCCTCCACAATGATTGTAAGCGTAACGAGGTGGTCAGTTGTTGAGTGTTGTCTTCTAAAACCCACTTGGCCTTTAGCTCACTTACCTTCACTTTCAAGCAATATAGATTATTATTTAATGAGTTCTATTTTATTTTTCTTTGTTTATATATAGATTTATATTGTCTTAAATTTTTTTATTAAATAAATGTGAAATTGAAATAAAACATAATATATAAAATAATTTAATATATTATTATATTATATTAATATAATATGAATATAATGTATGGAATGTTTACTAGGGATATTTTGACATTTTGATAGAGGATAAATTAAGGTTCTAAGTTTTGAATAATTTAGATTATTTATGGATTATTTAGCAATATCAACTATCGTTTAATTTCATGTTTAAGTGATACTTTCTCATCTTTCAATTATAATCTGTACATAGAGTTAAAAAGATTAGACAAATTGTGGAAAAATGATAAAGATATTATTAAAAAGATTCAAATATATAATATATGCTGATATTTAACAATGGAACAAAGCATATATTCATATATATATTTATATTTATTTATTTATTGGAATTCTTTCGTCAGCATTATATATATATAGCAATTATTTTATCTTGGTTACCATAAAAAGGATAATTAAGCTAGATAGCTTATGTTGATATTTAACTATATGCAACCAACTCAACTTATATCGATATTTAATATTGAAGAAATGTTTATGTTTTCTTCCATTTTTCTATGTAAAATTGATTTTATAATATTTTTATTTCTAATTTCAAAGAAATTGACAATTTCATTAAAAAATAATAAAACTAATTACTATATAATAAAATATTACTTTTGGAAATTCATTTTTTTCATTATTAATTCATAGTATTAATAACATAAAATAAAGAATACAATCTAAGTTAAAAAAACACTTTTAACAATTTCCCAATCTATTACTTTTGAAATTAAACTTTGAAATTTAGTTGTATGATAGATCCAAAACATCACATTAAATGAAATTTTAGGCACATTAATATTATATAATATTACTTGAAGAGAAGACTTTGGAGTAAGGGGTTATCTCATGGCGTTCTTTAAAGGCTATATGTATAGTAATGTAGAATGTTATGTCATCGCATTGTGATGTTTATCAAGGTTTACGTTTCACTACGACGTTATCAAGGGTTATATCACATTACGACGTTAAGCCATGGTTTGTTACAATGTTTGGTTGGTATATCTCAACAAAACCAAAGATGTGACACATTAATAATGTGATAGTGGGTGTTTAATAAGCGTTATGTCGCATTGTGACGTTTATAACACGATATGTTACATTAGTGACATTCATAAAGGGTTGTCACATTGCGAGAATTCCGAAGATGTGACACATTAATAATGTGTCTTTGGATGTTTAGAAAATTTCTTCAAGAATTTTCTTGATATATATATCGTTTGACAAAAGAAATGGTTGAAACCATCCATATTCTACATAGTAATGTCGAATGTTATGTAGCATTGTGATGTTTATCAAGGTTTATGTTTCACTGCGATGTTATCAAGGGTTATATCACATTATGACATTAAGACATGGTTTGTTATAGTGTTTGGTTGATATATGTCAACACAACGGAAGATGTGACACATTAATAATGTGATAGTGGGCGTTTAATAAGCGTTATGTCGCATTGTGATGTTTATCATAGGTTATGTTACATTAGTGGCACTCATCAAGGGTTATGTTACATTAGCGACACTCATCAAGGGTTATGTCACATTGCGATATTTGTCAATGGTTATGCCGCATTGCGATAATTACCAAGATGTGACACATTAATAATGTGTTTTTGGATGTTTAGAAAATTTGTTGTTGCATTATCAACTATGGCCACGTGGTTCACCAAAGTCAGCCATGGCTAAGTATGGCCAAAATGATGTATTCTTTTTTCACGTTAAGACTTTTACTTTTGAAAAGCGAAAAAATTCATTTGTGTACACAAACAATGTTTTGATATTACGACATTTATCAATATTTATGTTGGATTGCAACATTCCTCAATGGTGCATTCCTTAATGGTAGTTGGTGTTTAATAAGCGTTATGTAGCATTGTGACATTTATCACAGGTTATGTTACATTAGTGACAATCATCAAGTGTTATGTCACATTGTGATAATGCCCAAGATGTGACACATTAATATTGTCTCTTTGGATGTTTATAATATTTTTGTAAGAATTTTCTTTATATATATNTTACAATGTTTATCAAGGTTTACGTTTCACTGCGACGTTATCAAGGGTTATATCACATTACGACGTTAAGCCATGGTTTGTTATAGTGTTTGGTTGGTATATGTCAACACAACCAAAGATGTGACACATTAATATTGTGATAGTGGGTGTTTAATAAGCGTTATGTCACATTGTGACATTTATCACAGGTTATGTTACATTAGCGACATTCATCAAGGGTTATGTCACATTGTGATATTTGTGAAGGGTTCTATCACATTGCGACAATTCCCAAGATAAGACACATTAATAATGTTTCTTTAGATGTTTATAAAATTTCTTGTTGCATTATCAACTATGACGACGTGGTTCACCAAAGTCAACCATGGTTAAGTATGGCCAAAATAATGTATTTTTCTATCACTTTAAGACTTTTGCATTTGAAAAGTGGAAAAATTCATCTGTGTACACAAACAATGTTTTGATATTAAGCTATACACAAACAATGTTTTGATATTAAGCTATGAACATTTTATATTACACGATCAAAATTTGATGAAACAATTGCACTTTAATGTTATGATCGGTGCAAAATGAAAATGTTAAATGGATTTATTCTTTTAGTTGTGTTGTAACATTCAACGTTCATTAAGGATTATGCCACATTGTGATGTTTATCAAGGGTTACATTTCATTGCGACATTATCAAGGGTTATATCACATTACGACATTAAGCCATGGTTTGTTACAGTGTTTGGTTGGTATATGTCAACACAACCAAATATGTGACACATTAATAATGTGATAGTCAATGTTCAATAAGGGTTATGTCACATTGTGATGTTTATAACGGGTTATGTTACATTATAAACGTTCATCAAGCGTTATGTCACCTTGTGATATTTGTCAAGGGTTATGTGGCATTGCGATAATGCCCAAGATGTGACACATTAATAATGTATCTTTGGATGTTTAGAAAAATGGTTGTTGCATTATCAACTAAAATAATCAAATGAATTAAAAATAATCAAATTCTCATTATTTGAACTCGTAACCTCCTTTACAACATGTGACTTCATAAGAAGTGAATCGCCAATGAGCCACACCCATGGCAACAATAATATTTTATTATTACTTTGATTATAATATTTTAATTAAATACCATATTCATATAATAGTATAATATAATATCATTAATAATATTATAAGTATTTGATTAAAATATAACATTATAATTCAATGACATTACTTCAATTAATTATTATATTATCAATTAATTAATATAATTTTATTAATGCTATTTTATTTAACGATGCTATTTTTTAATAAATTGTATATTATAAATATTTTATTAATATTATAATATTATAAATAATAATATTTAAAACATCGCAATTAATTATAATAATTTTTATGTTTTTTCATAATTAATTATTATAATAAATAACTATTAAATAACTATAATCCATTTTAAAATAAATTGTTTTATAGTTTATATTTTGATAATATTAATTAATCATTAATTATTAATTTTTATTTAGAGTTTTTATTTTTATTTTAAAACATAAATACATTTGTTTTGTTATTTTATATCTTGAATGTTTTTTGGGCATCATCATCATTCAATTGAAAAAACATCTCTATATACAACCATAGTCTTAGTCAAATCAAATATTAACCATGAATTAAAAATAATCAAATGCTCATCATTCAACTTATCATAATCTATAAAGTAATCTAATGATTATGTCTCCTATGCATTATGATATAACCCTAAGTGTTATGATATTAAATATTTTCGTGACACATTAATTAATTAATTAATAATGTATTTATATTTGAATTTGATTACAATTAATAGCTTTTATTTAATAATAATACTTAAATAAATAATTATTTATTATATTATAATCAATTAAAACATTAATTTATCAATATTAATAATAATTACTATTAATATTAAAAAATGATAGTGTAATAATAATAATAATTTTTTTTTGGTACTCTCGCGGAATCGGTAACTCGACGGTTTTGGTTCTTGCGTGACATGGGGCACGGATAAGTCGGGGTGAGATTTGAACTTGAGACCTCCTTTACAACATTCCTTCATTTACAAGGCACTTGCCAGTCAGTCTACACCCCTGCGGGCAATAGTATAATAATTAATTGTAGCCTATTAATTTATTATTATTTTGGAGATATTCCTATGCCCTCACCCGTTACTAGCAACAACCACATTAAATTAATTAATGTGTTTGAATACGTCGATAGGTGTAAATTAGGCACATACTTTTTATATTAATGTTTTTCCCTACAGTATGTGCTTAAATTTACACCTATCAGCGTATTCAGACACATTAATTAAATTAATAATATAATGTCTATCAGATTCCTTGTGGATCAGGGATGATCGTTCATCCTATAGTGAGGGATGATCGTGCATTTGACGGTGAGGTTATAAACAAGTGGCAAATCACAACAATAAAACTTGTAAGGTCCTTCAAATGAACATATAGTAATAAGAATTTTGATAGCGTAAGGTGACCAGAAAGACAGACTCCCAAATATATGAAAGGAGGAATGGCAAATTTGGCATTGCAGACTTATTTAAATTATGTCATTCCTCCTTCCAGATATATAAATACATGATTCCACTAACTATGCCATTTGTTCTAGATTAATCATTGAAAAATGACCTACTTTCCCCAATGCATGTGTCTAGTTGCTTCCGTCACCCAAGTTAATGAGTCTAGCAATGTCTTCTTCCTCAACGATGTAGCTGTAAGAAGCCAGTAGGCTAGAGTCTTTAAGCAGGTTGGAAAGAATCCATTCTAGGCTTTGCACTGGGATTGGTGCAACTCTAGTATCAATTGTCATTGTTGTCTAAGAAAATCCAAAAGCTATAAAAGGGAAGAAACAATACAAGAGAAGCGGTGTGGAAAAGTGAAGACAAAATACAAGTGAAGTGGTGTGATGCATGATGTGCAAGATGGACGAGCACTTGTGGAATGACTTCCTCAGGGTGCATAGAAATTCCATGGAAATGGCTAGTTCATTTCTGGGAAACATATCTGGAAAGTAAGATGGGGGAATTTGTGAAATATGCAAGAATACTAGACATGATTCCCACCCTGCTACTACATAAGTCTAGTAGTACTAAGATACTACCATAGTAATATATTGTATCTTTTACCGGGTTAATACTAACCATATAGATTGGGTCAATACTAACCAGATAGAGAACTGTCATGCATTATTTGTGCTCACTGAATGGTATGAGAAAAACATATTCATGGTTGAGTCATCCCGGAACCAGAAATAGAGAGTATAAAAAATAAGTACACTCATAAACAAAATAAGTACAATAAAGAAATGGAGAATGATGCAAAATGTGATCCCAACAACAAGTGACAATTGTGCGGTAGCTTCCCAAGCAAGTGACAACTATGCGACAACTACCCAAAAAATGTGTCTAATGTGAAAATTAATTTGCTGAATTATCACATTTTCATATTAAATATAATTTAATCAATTATCGGTGAGACTCCTATAACTACAGTATTGCTAGAAGTATGCCTGTGACACAACAAAAGAAGACTGTCAAGAAATAGTTTCTATAATAATTTGAGCTATTTTATTATGATGTTATACCTGAGTAACAAACACTCCTATGTGACCCACCGCTTTGGATTTAGAACAAGCTCATAGAAAGATTTTGTGTACAATTGATAACAAAGAATTCCTTCTTATTATGACCTCTAATCATTCATTTTTGTTGTCTAGCTCACGCCCGCGTCCAAGAATTTTGATTAAAGCTTTAAACTTTAGAAGGTACCTAAGAACCTAAGAAGTATAAGAAAATGAAGCATTAGAAATTCGTTACCTAGCATCATTGACAATGAGCTCAGGAGAGAACTGCATAATGCTTATCTATTCACAACAAGGTATTTGTGGAAAAAATCAACAACATCCTAGAAACAACGCTTTATTTAGGTACTGAAAAATTCAAAATAAAAGAAATAAAACCATAAATAAAAGAAATAAAACCATAAATTAATGGAGAAGGGTGGTTAGGCCTTCTTGATGTTACACATCACTTGTTTGGTGATGTTCTTGTGCCTTAATACCTCCCCAGCTGTGGAGCCTTCACCGCCTCCTATGATGAAAACTCTTTTGAGACTGAAACTACATATCATGACTACAAATTAGAATAATGAGAACCAAGTCTTTGCCAACATTTAGAGAGATACAACTGAGAGATATTACTAGATGCAAATTACTGAATTACTTACTTTGGGTGGGAGACGAGTGCAGGATGCACCAGTATTTTGTGATAGATAAACTCATCCACTTCTGTGCTTTGCAACTTTCCGTCTATAAAAAATGCCTATGTGAAATACCAAGCATTATTGATGTTCAGAGAAAAAGTAATTCACAATGTTTATTTATACATTTCTAGATAGTGTACTGTGTATATTTACCTTGCTAAATGGTTATGTGTGAAGCACTCAGATCCTGCTAATTGCTCACTTAGCTATGAAGAATTCTGTGAAGACGGTAATATCCATTATTTAGTGAAACAAACACTTACATAAGCCTTCAACCCTAGAAACGAAATTGTGGATGGTCAAACTCGGCACGGTGTGAGATATGCCAGATGGTGTTCTCTGCACGGTGACTTGGGAGCCAAGGGAGCGACATGTAACTTGTCAGAATTTGTACCCCAATACGTGCATCTAATATGTCAGAGATGTTAGTATATGCAGAATAAAAAAGGTGTTTCGACAATAAGAGGATGTAATGCAAAAACTTATAAAAATTGGTTGATATTTAGGAAAAATCATGGCATAAAAACCTGTGTTTTCTATGGCACAAATGTCAAAACCCAAGTGATACATAATTCCCTGCATACAAGGAATAATAAGAGTTTTTTCGGTCATTAATAAAGAATAAATGGTAACAGATGGATCTATCTCTTGCAAATGAATGTTCCTCCCTAACCCAAACAAGAAGGAAGGGTGGGGAAATCCTCAACCATGAAATTTGTGCATGGAAAGGAAGCCGTAATTGTGATTTTGAGGGGAACCCATATCATGTTTTTTTTATTCGTATGCTGAAAAACTAGCGTTTTCTCATATATACATACTGGTGTTGGCAACTGTGCAGCCTAGACAATTCTACACGAACTTCAGTTCTAACCATGAAATTTGTAATTATCGTGGAAGTTGCAATTGTAAATTTGAGGGGAACCCATATCAGCCAATGCTTTTGAATTATTTGGTTTCGTGAATTATCAATAACGTGGAATGGAATCTAGGAAAAGTGTTTGTGAATGCTCCAACATTTCGAGTAGGTGATTTTGAATGGGCTATCTTTACCATATTTACCTGTCCTTCATGTAAGGATATTGTTTGGATAGATTGATTTTGATTGGCTGGCTGGTAGGTTTGAAACTATTTACAGTAGAGGATAGAATTTTTTAGGGTTTTATTTCCTCGAGAAATTCATTGGTGTGAAAGGACTATAAATACAGTTCATTTAATAATAGAAAGGATAAGCCCACATATATAAGAGTTATAGATAATATCCTTATGTGTGTTATCTATGTAAATAGATGAATTGACAGCATGTATCTAGGGAATGTGCACAAAGAAGAAGCAATGCAGTGTTCCAATTCTAAACCATATATTAATATCTGTCTATATCCATGGGGGAGATGCGTTATGTTCTAATTGTATAGCATTCATTTACGAATACGAACAGGAAGACCCTGATTATTGCAATACGACTCTAAATATTTAGTGCATTTTCCTAGTGGATGTATCAATGGGAATATTAAATTTTGTTTGTTTGTTTAAATGTCAATACAAATTAATCTCTATAGAAAAGAAATGAATTTTGATATTTTATATTGTAACATTCTTTGATAGAACTGAATTTTGATATTTTATTGCAAGAAATGAACCTTCAATGAACCTTACCTTTTGTCAAGCAAAGCGATCCAAAAGCTACGCCATGTCGAGCAAAAGATGTCCTGGGAGAAAATAAAGGCGTTGCAGCTACACAATGTACTTCAAGAAATTATTCGACTCTGCCACATCTAGAGGTAGAATTGGTGATGAAAAGTAAACTACGTAAAATGCAGAGAGCGGAAGTAATTTCTGGCACATAATTTTCATTCTTATCAATCACAGATCCTCAAAGAAGTTATTTCATTATCTTTCTGGTCAATCAATGGAAGCATATTGGATGTTTGTAGCATAAAATGGCGTAAAGGCAACATGATCCTCATGGAAATCCCTTCGTTTATCTGCTACGCTAGTAAGGTTCTGTCCCCTCAATGGTCTCACGATTCATGATTCTTGCAAAGTAGTAAAATTTTAGAGGGAAAACATCCACCCATGCAAAGTATTTAAGCTCATTAATGAAAAAGAAGAGATTCCATGACAGGTCTCAGCTTCACAGACAACTCAGACAACTCATAACATTACCTATCCCAACCATGCACTATATACTTCATGAAAAAAGTTACATGAGTAAACAGTTGTCAGTTATGCCATTTATGATAAACTTCTAGTAAACACTTGTAATGAGAAAGATCCCATAAACACATTAGCTTAGTTGTCATTTAACAAATGGAAATACTGCTAATCTCTAGTTTCCCTAATAAACTGGCTAATCGTTAAGAGAAAACCTCATGTGAACAATTTTGATCTTCCAGTACCATGATTGAAAATTTCCTTCTTTTCTTACACTTTTGGTTTATCGTTTGCAGAAAAATGAAAAAGCAACTAAAAAACAAGTTCTCTGGTAGAAAATAAAGCAGCATGCAAATCTTCTGCACAAAAGGTGAAGATGAAAATTTGGGATCCATTTTTAACAACGATTGCAGCTTGATTAAATCATAAGCTTCTAACAGTATTTTCAGTTTGTGTTTAGGGAGAGAAAGTTGACATTAGTGGTGAATATAATAAAAATGGTGTAGCGAAAATGCATTTGGTGTGGGAAGGAAGGGGAGTGTTGCTCTTACTTTTAGCAACACCCACAGATCACTTAGATTAGTAATTTTCACCTACAAGAATGTTGTAGCTGATTTGCAGCTAACATTAATCGACATAACTGTTTCAACAAACATTTTAACTTTGTTTTGATGACCCATGCATTCATAAATAATGGTTGTTTCAACATACTCTGAAATCTAACTTGCTACAAAAAACTAAACATTTCACATTCAATCATATACGTTCAGAAAATTATCATGCTACAACAAAATCTTAAACTTAAATATTCAACAATGAGTTTTCAAACTCATAAAGACAGAGAGGAACATAGCAACAAGATTACAGAGTTAAATTCTATTTCATATTCAACTCAGAATTCGCATTCCTCACCATATCTTACTCTATATGTCTATCTTACAAAATCAATATTACATTGGTATTTATACACCATGAGATTAGCCGATCTGCATTAATTAGCTTGATCTTTCACAAAATTGTCTGTTCAGAATTTAATTAGTTCTCTACCCTTTCATGAGCTACAATAGGAACAATGAATGCCCCTTCAACAATCTGTGACAGAGGCTATAACTGCTTCTTCAGAAATTGATGTGGTGTACTGCCCCTTTAAAACCTTGACAGCATGACAGAATCAAAGAGATGTGGTGGTGGTTGGCTTTTTAGAGTTTTGGCAGCCACTTAGCAGGGCAACGAATGACATTTCAGAATTTGTGGTGGTGAAATAATTAACTGCTGCCAACATTTGGGAAACTTAATGTTTGAATGGAGTGCTAATTCCTTAAAAAAGATGAAACTATAAGAATGCAATAGAAGATTGAAATATCTTTAGGCGATACCCTTAATGTAATTCTCCAACTGAAACTCTATTGATTGTTTAAAAAAAAATTACATAGTGGTAACCAAATTTTCGGTTTCTATATTTATTTTTTGCTTCCATTGTCATGTTAGAGTGTGCAAACAAAGAAAACAAAGCTCTATTAGACTTCCCTCATGTTTTACAAGGTATTTACTAGTTGGGATCTCGACATGTCTAACTCTACATACATACAGAGTTATCGTAGTGTGAAATGGAGTTTATGTATGGAGTATTCAGTAATAATTCTTAAAGTAGTTTAGAGAAGAATCCAAAGGCTTCCACCTCAACTCTTTTATACAACCTTGTTGATGTGTGGGTGACATTACCTAATTACATATTGAAATTTGAAGAAGTTATATTATTATTATTATTATTGATAAGTTAAAGTAAATTATGTTTTTTATATTACAAAAAAAAAAAAAAAAGTATTTTACTCAAACAAAAGTAATGTATTCTCTTATATTAATGGTTATTCTTATATTAAGAATAGTGTTAAAATGTGTGACTTTTAAAGAATTTACCCCCTCTCTCTCTCTATATAACTTGTGAAGTGGTTATTAAATATTAAAATTTAGTATATTCAAATATATATGCATGGCTTAGTTTTGGAATATAATTGTAAAACAAGTGGAATGCATGCATAGTGGTTTAAACAAAAGAATGCCTTTTTATTTGGGTTTAGGGATAATTCTTTAATTGAAACAATTACCACATAAATATAAAAAACTATGAGTATCGGCTTTTTGAATATTTTAAACACATATAATATATTCTTGTAGGAAATAATCTTGTGCTTAACATAACCAAGAAGAAGTACAAACACTTTTCACACTAGAACATCATGATCTTTACATGAATAACATTAGGAAGAATTTATAGTCTAAACATCTCCTAAAAATTACAATCATGTTCAACCTCAACTAGATTTTCATTTTCTTTTTATGAGATGCATTGAAGATACTCTAATTTGAGCCCATTAGGAGTCGTCATAATGGACAAAAATGAGGCTTTGATATCCAATTTTGAGCTTGTTGTTGAAGCTATTCAAGAAAAGTTATAACTGTTAAAAAATACAAAACTATGTCGTGGAAAATGTTTTTTATTGTACCTATAATTATTTGTCACAATATAAATTATATTCATAGTTTTCATGGAAATTAGGTTTTAATGACATAAATGCATAATCAAGTTCCCTAAAATTATATTTCAACAACAACTTAACTACTTAGTAGTATGATAAACCAATAGAAACCCTTCCTAATGCAATCATTTCAAAGAAAACATTCAATTGCAAGAACCTTTCTTCAACATACTTTTGTAGCTTCTAGAACATGTTTTACACTTAACGTAACGTTCACTACTTTAAATATGAGGTTCATTACTTTGAATATGAGGATCAACAACTATAGGTATATTAAAGTATGTCCAACATTGGAATCTATAGCCACATCATGTAACAATCTATATCCTAGGAAAATTAAGATAAAATAGTTTTAAAAGGAACTAGTACTACTTACCAACTACTAAGTTCATGCACCAATGATATATTATATCACTTTGAAAGTCATAATTACATTTCCTCTCAAGCTTCAAGTACTTATCCTTAAAAATACAAGCACTTTTTAATTTTATTTTATTTTGTAGGGTAAATAATTTAATGCTCTTCAACGAAGGGCTAAGGAGGTCTTGAAGGGAAATGAAGACTTCAAATTTGATAAAAAACAATTGTCAAACAAGATAAGATAGAAACAAGTGTCACTTAATAGAGGAGTAGGTTCAAATAAATGTTAAGCTGTATAACAAAATTAGTCATTTATTAATTAATCATATCACTATAAATTTATTTTATACGTTAGTTTTAAATTTATTAATAAATCATAATGAATTTATTCTATGTGTTAGGTTTAAATTTATCAATGAATCATATAATAATGTGTTTATTTTATATGCTAGATTTACATATATTAACATTTAAAAAATAAAAATAAAAATAATTTATGATTATTATTATTTTGTTTTTTTTAAATGAAAGTAAGGTTAATAAGAAGTACATGATTTTATTAGAGGTAGCTTAAGATGGTAAGCGATATTAATTTTACTATTGATATTTTTAAAATGTTTTTTTGTTTGTTTGTGCTAAGAGCTTGTTTTCAAAAGGGAAAACATGGTTTTGACTTAAATTTAGCTTGTTTTCAAAAGGGGAAACATGGTTTCACTAACAACTTGCTTGGTTTACTTCGACAAAAAAAAATAGAGTGAAAGTTTACCCCCTTATAGATTTAAAGATAAAAGAAGAGCCACCTGGTGGGAACGTCCTTGACGTGGCTAATAAGGCTTGTTGGTAGTTAGTAGTTGTTGTTTTTAGTATTTGGATTAATAACATTATTGCAAGAAATAAGAAAATTATAAGTATGAAAATCTATAAATAATGTTAATGAATCTTATTAGTTGGATAGGGACATGGAATAATTCAACTTTTCTCTATCATTCAACAACATTATTAATATTGTTATGGATTCTTAAATAACATTATAAATACATTCATGAATTTTTTTATTAACAGGAACTATAAAGATATTGTCTTAATTAAAAAGCTGTAGCCAACCGAGCTTAGAAAAAGAGGAGGTATGAGCACTGTAAAGTTCTGTAAAAACCCAAAATAATAGAAATATTTGAGTTGATAGCTAAAGTCTTGAGCTTTCTTCTATGCCGAATAAAACTTCTAATTCTCTTCAAGGGGTAGAGTCGAACAAAAATACCTAAAATGAGAAGACAAAAGAACATAAAATACCATGAGGCTAGGCTTGCTTCTGCTACTTTCCTTTTTGTTATTTGACAGGATGGTGTACAGAGGCTTCCTCCATTTCTTGGTCTCTATTCTGACGTTTTATTGCCGATGTGAGTTTTCAGGCATGCGAGATACTGGAAAAACGCTTCATATCTTTTAGAACGTTCTCTGATTTGGCAGGTACAGGAAGTTCTGAAATGAGGAGGCGGCCATTGCCTTTTGAATTTAATTTAATTTTTTAATAATAATATATCTTGTGTAATTTGTTTTCTTCTCCATCAAGAAAAATGATTAGTATCATGCAAATGGTCTTTGTTTAATACAATGCAAACAAATGAATCGAACTTGGAATGAATTCTCTCCCATTCACTTCACAAAAGTATAATAACAATAATATAACGCTTATACTTTCTTCACTCTTACTAAGTATGAAATGATGTTTCTTTGGATATATTTTCCAACATTTATTTTTGGAATAAATGAATCGAACTTAGAATGAATTCTCTTCCATTCGCTTGTAAAAGTATTATAACAATAATTCACAAAAGTATAATAACAATAATATAAGTTTGAGAAACTAGTCGAGGATTGAGACCTTAAACTCATCCTAAATAAAGTATTATAAGACACCAAGATATTTTATACATTCAAATAATTTTCTCACCAAAGCATAGGTTATACATTTATACTCAACTTTATGAAGAAAACATAATGATAGTTTGTAAATATTTTTACTTCATAGGAGTCCGACCACCCCAACCGATATTCAATGCAAATGACATCACTCTTCACTCGAAAATTTGAATTGAACTTTAGTGATATACATTATATATTACTTGGAAATTGGAATTAAACTTTGGTTTGTATTTGTGATGTCTTTATAAATGGATTCTTTTGATTATCATTATTAAAAAAGTCGCCAACATTATTATTATTATATTATTAATTTATGTTAGCCAGCAACATTATTAATTTATTTTTTTATAAGCATATTTTAAAGAGTGTAGATGTTAAACATTTCAATATTTTTAGTACTTCTAGTGTAATCAATCCATTAATAAACATAATGGCCTATTTTTTTTCTTTAATCTGAATGGTGAAAAGTATTAAACTCTAAGTTTGAGAAACTAGTCGAAAGGATGAATTCATCTTCAATTGAGACCTTAAACTCATTCTAAGTAAAGGATTATAAGGCACCAAGATATTTTCTACATTCAAATAATTTTCTCACCAAAGCATAGGTTATACATTCATACTCAACTTTATGAAGAAAACATAATGATAGTTTGTAAATTATTTTACTTCATGGGCTGATGCACAATCATGGACTCCTTTAAGGATAGTTTAGATGCCACATAATACTGGAATAAACGGAAAACTCTGATTTTATGTGACAATTAGGGGTACTTCCCTAACTTATTTGAAGATGAAGTAAAAAGAGAAAAGATAGGTAATTGAATCAAATTTCATAATATATAGCATTTATGCAGAGAAAATGTGTGCAAATGATTATAAAATTAGTTTCCGTGAAAGTGGGTTTTCAAATTTTCAACACATCTTAACATATATGTTTGTGCGGGTGCAGCAATATATGAGGTAAATGATGTCCATTTGGGATAAAATCTTGCAGACATATAAATGACATATGGGCCTAGTGCAACACTATTTATTCGAAAATTTTCATGAATTATTTTTTATTATTATTAATTATTGAAGTCAGAAAAGTTTGAAATTAAAACCTTATGTGCGGGTGCAACACTTTAGGGGCAGAAATTAATGAAATCCTTGATTTCTTAATATAAGATCGTAGAGCTTGATCTCGTCTAGTGCACCATATAGTTTTTTTGGGAAATGGTGATGGAAATCAAAAGTTATATAACAAACAATCGATGTATGTATTTTTGAAAACTAACGTGTGTCATTTAGAAAAATAATTATAAATAAATAAAACATAGTTTTGAAGGAAACAATTATATATTCAGAATCATCATTTCGTACTCTACAATAGCGTACATTTTCATAAAAAAATATTGTGTATGTCATATCAAAACACGGGATCTAATCTGAGCATATTGATAGAGTTCTAAAATACAAGCAATAGCCCTGGTTGATTTGTCCTAGCCAATAGGTTCGGTATTCTGAAGCTGCTTCCAAACCTAATGCCAAACCTTAATCCCGCCAATTATTTAAATTTTCAAATAACGCATATGCGTTATAGATTATTCATATCGCATATGCGATACATATAATTATGTTCAGAGCTAATTTATGTGGTATGGATTCTAGATTCACAATGTCACTAGCTACTTCGAAGTTGTATGGGTGGTGGGTTCCCACTATAGATTACTTCATGGAAGTTCTTTAATGTTTCTAGCATAATTGAACTAGGTAAATTCTAATGGTGCTATAGGTAAATTTTAACTAATTTGTTTTTGTCCTAACACATCATTGTTCACCACCCTCATCCTCATCATTATCACCACCCTCATCGTCATCATCATCATCATCACCCTCATCCTCATCTTCATCATCATCATCATATAGTCATCATCCTCCTCCTCCTCATCATCATCATTATTGTTCATCATCATCGTCATCACCATCACCCTCATCAACTTCATCATCATCATCATCACCCTCATCCTCATCTTCATCATCATCATCAACACCCTCATCCTCATCAGCATCATCATGGTCATCATCGTCATCATCATCATCATCAGATGTCATCGTGCCCTCATCCTCATCCTCCTAATCATCATCCTCATCCTCCTGCTCATCATCATCAACATCAACCTCATCCTCATCAACTTCATCATGGTCATCATCATCCCCATCCTCATCCTCATCCTCATCCTCATCATCATCATCGTCAACCTCATCATCATCATCACCCTCATCCTCATCATCATCATCATCATCCTCATCATCATCATCACCCTCATCCTCATCACCATCATAATCATCATCCTCATCATCACCCTCATCATCAT
>LPNX010029725.1:79445-90139 GCA_001517045.1 Pseudotsuga menziesii
AAGGATGTGTTAAAACATTGTAGGGGTTCTCATCAAACTGAACCTCATGTTAAGCATTATCTTGACATGACACAAACTCAACTGTTCGAGATGTTTAAAGTTGCCCATGTAGAGCTAAGGCTCGGGCAAAGATCTTTTGAAAAATGCAAGCCTTGGTATGTCAGAATCAATACCATCTAGAACACTTGTTGTTGTAGATACCACATAGAGTTTGACCTATATTACCATACATTTGCACATATATGTCGTTTTTTGCATCCTAACCATGTGCAGGAATGCTCAAGTACAGTACCGCCAATTTCATTTAGAGATTTCATCCATAGCCTCATGTGTCCGAGGCAAGATGGGCAGACACATTAATTAAAACAATGTGTAGACGGTTCTTGCAACAATTGTGGTGGGCTATCCTTATGGTCTGATTGCATCCATGAAAGTGAATATCAAGCATTCGGGAATGCAATTGTTGAGAAGCAGAACTACCAGTATGAGACATATCAGCTAAATGATGGGAAAGAAAGCAGGAAGATTAAATTGGTGACTTCACAGGTAAATTCTTGGATATTGACAAATTAATTTCACGTGTACACACACATTTTTTTATGTGGTTTATTGACATATTAATATTCATGTACCAGGTTCAAGTATGTGATTTTATTCCAGAGTTTCGTGGAAAGATCCAATAGTACATTCAACATGTCGATATGGCACGGTGGCAAGATGAGCAATTCAGAATATGCCAGGACACCTTCCCTCTCGGAACAATACTATCAGTGGTTGACTTTGCTGAAAATTACACCCTACAACCACAAAATGAAATTCAAAGTCAATACTATCACTCAGAGCATGTGAGCATAATGGTGCATATCACGTATCGACATGGGCAAGATAGCAGTGAAGAGAAACGTGTGATACTGAAAGAAAGTCACTTCTACATAAGTGACGACCGGACCCATGACATCCATTACATGCAACATTGATTTAAATTATTTTATGAACACGTGATAGCTATGGATATACCATTTTATCATCATTTCATTTGGTCAGATGGTTGTGCTGGACAGTTCAAGAATGCACGTGTATTTGAATGGTTGTGTTTGTTGCACCTAAAATACAAGGTGCCACATGTATGGAACTACTTTGAAACTGGTCATGGAAAAGGAGAGCACGATGGTGTTGGTGCATGCATTAAAACTGCCCTTCGCAGGGAAGAGATGAAGTTTACAGGTGCTCGCCTTCACGCAACATCTATAGTCCAATGGTGTGCATCTGTCATGGGAGAACAAGCAACAAGGAAACACTTAGTGTGAAGAATTTTCTGGGAGGTTACAAATGTGGACCGATCACAAACACCTCGGGTGAACACAGTGCATGGAACTTGATAGTTTCATTCAATTAGAAGCTCAGACAACTCGGCCATACAAATTTGGACAAGATTGAAGGCTTGCTTTTGCAGTTCTTGTAGCATCGGTGAATGGGATTATTGTGAGCATACTGATACCATTGATACATGGGATCGAGTGACACTTGGTACCAATTTCGACGGGGGCAATGAAATAGACCATTTGGAAGATGATCAGACACATATTTCTAGAGACTATGATCACATATCGAATCTCATACAAGCAGGTACATGAGTAGTACCTAAATAAGAAAATGACCCCCTATGTAAATTGTTTTCTCGACCTTTGTATAATTTAATTTATGTAGAAATTATATATGCAAGATTTTATTTACAAAATGTAAATTGTTAACTCGACCTATTTCCTTTCACAGGTCAGATATATGTAGTGGTTGCCCCAAAAAATAATGAATGGGGTTCTGACTATTGGTTGGCACGTTGCTTAGAGGGGAAAAAAACCCTTCTAGAACCTGTTACAGATGATGAAAATATTGAATTCCCAACCGGATCGATGGTTATAAAAGGGGAGTACTTGACACTTGCAACACAACAGAAAAGGAAGGGTGAGTATGTATATCAGGATTATAGACCAGGAGCTATTGTATACCACTTCACCAACCTAGTAGTTGGTACAAACATCAAGCTCCGCACACTTGCTCACAAAAATAGGTCACATGTATGATACTTGCTACCTCATATAGAGCATGAAAGATTGATGGACACTATCGGCACCAGAGATGATCCGGATGGCCTACTTGTATGAGTGCATTGTCAGGTGCGTTATTTAAACCATGTTTGCACATTTTCATTGGGTTCTCTTTTCTTTCTTATGATGTTACTAATGTCTAGCCTTTGGTGTTCTTAGGATACAAACACCATCTACGGCACATTGGAGGCACCAAGAATGGTGTCTTTATACACCACCAAATTTAGTTCGGAAAATAACAAGTTCTCGAGTTGTTGAAATTTACATTTCTTGATGTTTTTAGTTTAATATATATACATTTAATTAGGAGAGGCAAATCGAAACACATGATCACCAATTCTTGCATGCACCAACTAGGATTTCATGAGTCACCAATACTTGCATGCTCCAACTAGGGTCAAGACAAGTTATTTTATGTCCAACTAGGATTTGGAGAGAAATTATGCAAGTTAGGATCTAGTGAACTAGAAACACGTGATCACCAATACTTGCATGCACACCAACTAGGATTTCATGAGTCACCAAATTGCATGCTCTGGAATTGGGGTCTTGAGACAAGGTATGAGATGTCCAACTAGGGTTTGGTGTGTAATCATGCAAGTCATGAGATGTGCTTTATGAGATGGAACAAGGTATGAGATGTGATTTTATTATGATTGTTAGTGGCATTGGTATGGAAAAAGAGAACTCAAAATCACCATAAAGTAATTATTTGTACATGGTCATATGGGGTATTTGGCTAGGGATTCAAACTTAGTTATGAGTTCTACTTTGTAAATGATATATGCATGTTAGTAAGTATAGGGTTGTAGGTGGCATTGGAACACACAACTTTGGATAATTAATGGCCTCAATGCTCTTGATAAAATGTGCTTTCAACAGTGGTGTAAAAACTCTCTAGGTTTTTGTTCACTACCTGATCTCACTATAAATTGTCCATGTTAAACACTTGACCTAATTGGAGTGCAAATACTGCTACTCTTTAGTACATTTATTTTCAGCATGTTATTGGGAACTAAACATTATTGTGGCATGCTCCAACTAGGGTCAAGACAAGGTACATGAGATGTCCACCTAGGGTTTGGTGAGCAATCATGCAAGTTAGGAGAGTCACCAATACTTGCATGCACAACAACATTATTGGGAACTAAACATTATTGTGGAATGCTCCAACTAGGGTCAAGAAAAGGTATGAGAATGTCCAACTAGGGTTTGGTGAGAAATCATGCAAGTTAGGAGAGTGAATTTATACAAACACATGATCACCTTGATACTTGCATGCACCAACTAAACACTAAACACACATGTCTCAAAAAGTACACTAAACACATGTACATCTAGAATTATTTTCCCATGGTAGCTTACATATCAAAGTCATGGGTTTCCTTGATGGTGCATATCAAAGTGATCCGAATTTTAGTATCACAGGGCATCTTATTTTTGTAAATGATATATGCATGCTAGTAAGTATAAAGTTGTAGCTTGCATTGGAACACACAACTTTGGATAATTAATGGCCTCAATGCTCTTGATAAAATGTTCTTTCAACGGTGGTGTAAAAACTCTCTAGGTTTTTGTTCACTGCCTGATCTCACTATAAATTGTCCATGTTAAACAAGACCTAATTGGAGTGCAAATACTGCTACTCTTTAGTACATTTATTTTCAGCATGTTATTGGGAACTAAAAATTATTGTGACATGATCCAACTAGGGTCAAGACAAGGTACATGAGATGTCGACCTAGGGTTTGGTGAGCAATCATGGAAGTTAGGAGAGTCACCAATACTTGCATGCACAACAACATTATTGGGAACTAAACATTATTGTGGCATGCTCCAGCTAGGGTCAAGACAAGGTATGAGAATGTCCAACTAGGGTTTGGTGAGCAATCATGCAAGTTAGGAGAGTGAAGTTCTACAAACACATGAACACCTTGATACTTCCATGCACCAACTAAACACTAAACACACATGTCTCAAAAAGTACACTAAACACATGTACATCTAGAATTCTTTTCCCATGGTAGCTTACATATCAAAATCATGGGTTTCCTTGATGGTGCATATCAAAGTGATCCGAATTTTAGTATCACAGGGCATCTTATTTTTCTAAATGATATATGCATGTTAGTAAGTATAAAGTTGGAGCTGGCATTGGAACACACAACTTTGGATAATTAATGGCCTCAATGCTCTTGATAAAATGTGCTTTCAACGGTGGTGTAAAAAATATCTAGGTTTTTGTTCACTAGGATCTCATTATAAATTGTCCATGTTAAACAAGACCTAATCGGAGTGCAAATACTGCTACTCTTTAGTACATTTATTTTCAGCATGTTATTGGGAACTAAACATTATTGTGGCATGCTCCAACTAGGGTCAAGACAAGGTACATGAGACATGTCCAACTAGGGTTTGGTGAGCAATCATGCAAGTTAGGAGAGTGAAGTTATACAAACACATGATCACCTTGATACTTGCATGCACTAGCTAAACACTAAACACACATGTACATCTAGAATTATTTTCCCATGGTAGCTTACATATCAAAGTCATGGGTTTCCTTGATGGTGCATGTCAAAGTGATCCGAATTTTAGTATCATAGGGCATCTTATTTTTCTAAATGATATATGCATGTTAGTAAGAATAAAGTTGGAGCTGGAATTGGAAAACACAACTTTGGATAATTAATGGCCTCAATGCTCTTGATAAAATGTGCTTTCAACGGTGGTGTAAAAACTCTCTAGGTTTTTGTTCACTAGGATCTCACTATAAATTGTCCATGTTAAACAAGACCTAATTGGAGTGCAAATACTGCTACTCTTTAGTACATTTATTTTCAGCATGTTATTGGGAACTAAACATTATTGTGGCATGCTCCAATTAGGGTCAAGACAAACCTGTATGAGATGTCCAACTAGGGTTTGGTGCGTAATCATGCAAGTTAGGAGAGTGAACTACAAACACATGATCACCAATACTTGCATGCTCCTACTAGGGTCAAGACAAGGTCATAGATGTCCAACTAGGGTTTGGTGAGAAATCATGCAAGTTAGGAGAGTCAACTACAAGCACATGAGATCACCAATACTTGCACATGCACCAACTAGGGTTTCATGAGTCACCAAGTTGTGCATGCTCCAACTAGGGTCAAGACAAGGTATGAGATCTCCAACTAGGGTTTGGTGAGCAATCGTGCAAGTCAGTAGAGTCAACTACAAACACATGAGATCACCAATACTTGCATGCACCAACATTATTGGGAACTAAACATTATTGTGGCATGCTCCAATTAGGGTCAAGACAAGGTATGAGATGTCCAACTAGGGTTTGGTGCGTAATCATGCAATTTATGAGAGTGAACTACAAACACATGATCACCAATACTTGCATGCTCCAACTAGGGTTTGGTGAGAAATCATGCAAGTTAGGAGAGTCAAATACAAACACATGAGATCACCAATACTTGCACATGCACCAACTAGGGTTTCATGAGTCACCAAGTTGTGCATGCTCCAACTAGGGTCAAGACAAGGTATGAGATGTCCAACTAGGGTTTGGTGAGAAATCATGCAAGTCAGGAGAGTCAACTACAAACACATGAGATCACCAATACTTGCATGCACCAACATTATTGGGAATTTTAAACATTATTGTGGCATGCTCCAATTAGGGTAAAGACAAGGTATGAGATGTCCAACTAGTGTTTGGTGCGTAATCATGCAAGTTATGAGAGTGAACTAGAAACACATGATCACCAATACTTGCATGCTCCAACTAGGGTCAAGACAAGGTCAAATATGTCCAACTAGGGTTTTGTGAGCAATCATGCAAGTTAGGAGAGTCAACTACAAACACATGAGATCACTAATACTTGCACATGCACCAACTAGAGTTTCATGAGTCACCAAGTTGTGCATGCTCCAACTAGGGTCAAGACAAGGTATGAGATGTCCAACTAGGGTTTGGTGAGCAATCATGCAAGTCGGGAGAGTCAACTACAAACACATGAGATCACCAATACTCGCATGCACCAACATTATTGGGAACTAAACATTATTGTGGCATGCTCCAATTAGGGTCAAGACAAGGTATGAGATGTCCAACTAGGGTTTGGTGTGTAATCATGCAAGTTATGAGAGTGAACTGCAAACACATGATCACCAATACTTGCATGCTCCAACTAGGGTCAATACAAGGTCATAGATGTCCAACTAGGGTTTGGTGAGCAATCATGCAAGTTAGGAGAGTCAACTACAAACACATGAGATCACCAATACTTGCACATGCACCAACTAGGGTTTCATGAGTCACCAAGTTGTGCATGCTCCAACTAGGGTCAATACAAGGTATGAGATGTCCAACTAGGGTTTGGTGAGCAATCATGCAAGTCAGGAGAGTCAACTACAAACACATGAGATCACCAATACTTGCATACACCAACATTATTGGGAACTTTAAACATTATTGTGGCATTCTAGTTCTTCTCTTTCCCATGTAATCTCCCATTCGATAGGATATTATGCAATTATCTTAGATAAGAATAGGTATATCTAGGAGTTAACAGAAAGCGGATTGAACTGAACAACTCTGGAGAACTTACTGATGTTGGAGACCCCAGTGTAGTTCATATCTAGTGCCAGTGGTGATCTAGCTCTTGTTTAGCCCNGAATATCTAGGAGTTAACGGAAAGCGGATTGAACTGAACAACTCTGGAGAACTTACTGATGTTGGAGACCCCAGTGTAGTTCATATCTAGTGCCAGTGGTGATCTAGCTCTTGTTTAGCCCATTGTCTTGTCGTTCACCTTAGGTTCCCGTGTCGTTAAAGCAAACATAGAAGCGATGTCATAGAAAAGCAATTCGTGTCACTAGAAACGTTGTGGAAAAGGCTTCAGTAAGCAGTATGGGTCAAACAGTAAATCAAATCTAGCAAGCCCTATCTCAAATAAGGAGGTAACACGGTCTAATCGTATAAAGGTTCTAGGTGTGAGATAGGTGTTAAAGACTTGTTCTGTTGATAGGCTCCTGGCGGAAGGCTGATTCCTTCCGGTGTACGTGTTGGAAAAATAGGTTACGGGTTCAAGGTTTCTGGCAAAAGGTTATAGGCCCTTGTTGAAAGGCTAAAGGCTGATGATGCAGGCACCTTCCTAGTTTNGAGGAAGGCTGATTCCTTCCGGTGTACGTGTTGGAAAAATAGGTTACGGGTTCAAGGTGTTCCAATTAGGGTCGAGACAAGGTATGAGATGTCCAACTAGGGTTTGGTGCGTAATCATGCAAGTTATGAGAGTGAACTACAAACACATGATCACCAATACTTGCATGCTCCAACTAGGGTCAAGACAAGGTCATAGATGTCCAACTAGCGTTTGGTGAGCAATCATGCAAGTGAGGAGAGTTAACTACAAACAGATGAGATCACCAATACTTGCACATGCACCAACTAGGGTTTCATGAGTCACCAAGTTGTGCATGCTCCAACTAGGGTCAAGACAAGGTATGAGATTTCCAACTAGGGTTTGGTGAGCAATCATGCAAGTTAGGCTCGATTCAACTACAAACACATGATATCACCAATACTTGTATGCACAACAACATTATTGGAAACTAAACATTATTGTGGCATGGGAAATAAACAAGACCTTTAATTGTCAAATACTGCTACTATTTAGTATGTATTTATTTTCAGCATGTTTTTGGGAACTAAACATTATTGTTGATTCTCTTCCTTAAGCAAGTCAAATTCTGGAAGGTATGGAGTTCGAAGAGATAATTGAAGGGCCCTATTTGGTTTCTTCCTTGTGATTCTTGAATAAAGGTGACATGTAATATCAATGTATATATTTTACTATTTTGGTTTAGTTAGATAATGGTACATATTGAACTAGTATGTTATGTTATGGTACATTGTTATTGTATCATAGTGTGTTACTGTGTGTAAATTAGGGTATATGTTATTGTACATGTTAGAATTGTATGATGTTAAAAAGTTGATGAGTTGATGAGTCACCAAGTTGCATGCTCTGGAATTAGGGTCTTGAGACAAGGTATGAGATGTCCAACTAGGGTTTGGTGCATAATCATGCAAGTCATGAGATACAGCTTTATGAGATGGAACAAGGTAGGGTAATGTAGGGTAAGTCATGAGATGTGCTTTATGGTATGATGTTAACTTGTCGTAGGGTAATGTAGAGTATGTTATTGTGTGTACATGTTAGAATTGTAGAGTATGTTAGTGTGTGTTACTATGTGTAAATTAGGGTATATATGTTATTGTACATGTTAGAATTGTATGATGTTAAAAAGTTGATGAGTTGATGAGTCACCAAGTTGCATGCTCTGGAATTAGGGTCTTGAGACAAGGTATGAGATGTCCAACTAGGGTTTGGTGCGTAATCATGCAAGTCATGAGACATGTGCTTTATGAGATGGAACAAGGTAGGTAATGTAGGGTAAGTCATGAGATGTGCTTTATGGTGTCACATCCCCGTGCCTCCGACCGACGAAGAGGACGTGACACAAGCTTTATCCACTCGGGCTAAGAGCCCCATGAACATGTGAATTCATAAAATTGCTGAAACATAATGCTTAAACAAATGCTTGAAGTGGAACATGCACACATGAACATTTATAATGCATAGATGCAATTATCTATCAGACACAGCGGAATGCAATGTACATTCATACACGCATTCATTCAACATGTTCACAACATTCATTAACAGTAAATATGGTTGCAGAAGTAAAAATGGACAAGAGCACTTATCTTATGATGAACTCGATCCGCAACCAACTACGTCGCTGCAATGTTCCACCCAACCATAGGCCAACATGCTCCTTAATCTCTCAGCAGTGCTTCCACCCCCGAGCTAGGCATGATTCTCCAAGGAATAAGGGAACTAGCAGGCTTACACATAGCCAAGGATATACAAAACACAGCCAAGCCAACACAGTTGGGTTTATCAGGCCATCCAGGATTTGAGAAAGGCTTAATGCTAAGCTGGTGAGCTCATTACCGAGCCAAGAACACCGACACCAGAACTAGCCTGACCTCTAAGACACCCACCCACACCCAACACAAGGAATCACTCCTTTCTCTGCTACACAGTCCCTCAGGCCCTGCACTCCCTTCCAGTGCTATTCAGGGGTGATGGAGAAGAAGGCCAGCCCTCTAGCTCTGTCTGTGTGGTTTCTAGCCACCAGGGTTATCAAGAAAAACTATGCCCCCATCCCTGCTCCCTACACAGTCCGAAGACCAACCATTGCACTCAGGAAATCAATCAGCTGATACAGCTTAAGCCAGGGAAGACAATTCCTGAGTCATTCTTGGCTCTATCGTGGCCAAAATGACTCAAGCGAATTTGCAACAGTTCCCCAAAATGTAAAGAATACCACGATAAACAGAGCCAACCACGTGGGGAAAACCAGTGACCCAATCTGAACAATGAAGGAACCAAGGGAATTACATAGTCCAAGGATGGAAAGGAATAACCAAGTTCACCGCTGGGTAGAGGAAAACATATGTACAGGCCACGAACTGGTAAGGAAAAACATACACACGACTGAAAACACGAATGGCCCTTTACAGGGAAAACCGTGGACGAAAATGCACAACTCGCAGCTCATTGTGTGAGCCCAAAACAGAAGAATACCTGTGCGTGAGGATAATGGACATATTATGGTCCTTGTGTGAGGACAAACAACTCTTCCTGGGCGCATGGGTGAACAACAATAGAGAGGACGTGAATTGGAAGTGCGTGAGTGTTCAACCCGTCGTGGAAAGAGTGGAATCCCTGTGTGAGTGATATTTGTGGTTTTTCCTAGCCATAGTGAAGTCAACCGTGGTGGAGTGTGCGTGTGTGTGAGGACTGACAGTCCTGCCACCCCACTCCCAAAGACCATAACTGCCTCAACCACCAGTAGCCATTCTGCATGAAAGTGGTTAGATTAAAACAAGGGAAGAAGACACATGGGTATTTTCCCTCACTGGCCCAAGGTTTGAAAAATTCCCCCACCTCCTTATCCTTGTGAAAATCATGCCCCTTTCTCATTTTAGTTGCCGTGATCATAGTTGGTTGTGTTCATTTTAATTATAGATGCATAATTACATGATGGAAAACATAATATATGTCGCATGCCCCGATATACCATCGGAGACAAATTTAAATCCAAAACATAGCATAACCGATCAATGGTGGGGCCTTGGCCTTTATCTCCACACCGTGATCATTTACAATATATATACATCCTATACATCTAATGCAACGGGGTCAAAACCGGGACATTACATATGGTATGATGTTAACTTGTCGTATGGTAATGTAGAGTATGTTCTTGTGTACATGTTAGATTTGTAGAGTATGTTAGTGTCTGTTACTGTGTGTAAATTAGGGTATATGTTATTGTACATGTTAGACTTGTATGATGTTAAAAAGTTGATGAATCGTTTAAATTCTTCCTTTAAGTAAATTGGAAATTCATTTAAATAAGTTAGCACACATGCACAAACCACACATATCATTATATCACATTGGTCATCCACACATATCATGTTCCAAGACCAAGTCAACCATGATATCATGTTCCAAG
>LPNX010029725.1:98760-161043 GCA_001517045.1 Pseudotsuga menziesii
TACATAACGCTTATTAAACACCCACTATCACATTATTAATGTGTCACATCTTTGGTTGTGTTGACATATACCAACCAAACACAATAACAAACCATGGCTTAATGTCATAATGTGATATAACCCTTGCTAACGTCGCAGTGAAATGTAAACCTTGATAAGCATTACAATGCGACATAACATTCTACATTACTATGTAGAATGTGGATGGTTTAAACCATTTATTTTGTTAAATGGTTTATCAAGGTTTATCAAGGTTTATTTAGAATGTGGATGGTTTAAACCTTGAATGTTTATCAAGGTTTGTTATGTCACATTGTGATATTCGTCAAGGGCTATGTCGCATTGCGATAATGCCCAAGACGTGGCACATTAATAATGTATCTTTGGATGTTTAGAAAAATGGTTGTTGCATTATCAACTAAAATAATCAAATCCTCATTATTTCAACTCGTAACCTCCTTTAGAACATGTGACTTCATAACAAGTGAATTGCCAATGAGCCACACCCATGGCAACAATAATATTTTATTATTACTTTGATTATAATATTTTAATTAAATACCATATTCATATAATAGTATAATATAATATCATTAATAATATTATAAGTATTTGATTAAAATATAACATTATAATTCAATGACATTACTTTAATTAATTATTATATTATCAATTAATTAATATAATTTTATTAATGCTATTTTATTTAACGATACTATTTTTTAATAAATTGTATATTATAAATATTTAATTAATATTATAATATTATAAATAATAATATTTAAAACATCGTAATTAATTATAATAATTTTTAATTTTTTCATAATTAATTATTATAATAAATAACTATTAAATAACTATAATCCATTTTAAAATAAATTGTTATATAGTTTATATTTTGATAATATTAATTATTAATTTTTATTTTAAAACATAAATACATTTTTTGTGTTATTTTATATCTTGAATGTTTTTTGGGCATCATCATCATTCAATTGAAAAACATCTCTATATACAACCATAGTCTTAGTCAAATCAAATATTAACCATGAATTAAAAATAATCAAATGTTAATCATTCAACTTATCACAATCTATAAAGTAATCTAATGATTATGTCTCCTATGCATTACGATATAACCCTAAGTGTTATGATATTAAATATTTTTGTGACACATTAATTAATTAATTAATAATGTATTTATATTTGAATTTGATTATAATTAATAGTTTTTATTTAATAATAATATTTAAATAATTATTTATTTATTATATTATAATCAATTAAAACATTAATTTATCAATATTAATAATAATCACTATTAATATTAAAAATCAATAGTATAATAATTAATTGTAGCCTATTAATTTATTATTATTTTGGAGATATTCCTATGCCCTCACTCGTTACTAGCAACAACTACATTAAATTATTTAATGTGTCTAAATACGTCGATAGGCATAAATTAGGCACATACTTTTTATATTAATGTTTTTCCCTACAGTATCTGCTTAAATTTATGTCTATCAGCGTATTCAGACACATTAATTAATTTAATAATATCATGTCTACCAGATTCCTTGTGGATCAGGGATGATCGTTCATCCTACAGTGAGGGATGATCGTGCATTCGACGATGAGGTTAGAAACAAGTGGCAGATCACAACAATAAAACTTGTAAGGTCCGTCAAATGAACATACAGTAATAAAATTTTTGATAGCGTAAGGTGACCACAAAGACAGATTGCCAAATATATGAAAGGAGGAATGGCGTATTTGGCATTGCAGACTTACTTAAATTATGTCATTCCTCCTTCCGGATATATAAATACATTTTTCCACTAAATATGCCATTTGTTCTAGATTAATCATTGAAAAAAGACCTACTTTCCCCAATGCATGTGTCAAGTTGCTTCTATTGCCCAATTTAATGAGTCTAACAATGTCTTCTTCCTCAATGATGTAGCTGTAAGAAGCTAGTAGGATAGAATCTTTAAGCAGGTTGGAAAGCATCCATTCCAGGCTTGGTATCGAGATTGGTGCAACTCTAGTATCAATTGTCACTATTGTCTAAGAAAATCCAAAATCTATCAAAGGGAAGGAAAAATACAAGAGAAGTGGTGTGGAAAAGGGAAGACAAAATAAAAGTGAAGTGGTGTGATGCATGATGTGCAAGATGGATAAGCACTTGTGGAATGACTTTCCCAGGGTGCATAGAAATTCCATGGAAATGGCTAGTTCATTTTTGGGATATATATGGAAAGGAAGATGGGGGAATTTGTGAAATATGCAAGAATACTAGACATGATTCCCACCCTGCTACTACATAAGACTGGTATAACTACGATACTACCATAGTAATATATTGTATCTTTTACTGGGTCAATACTAACCATATAGACCGGGTTAATACTAAACATAGAGAACTGTCATGCATTGTTTGTGCTCACTAAATGGTTTGAGAAAAACATATTTATGGTTGAATCACCCTGTAACTAGAAATAGAGAGTATAAAAAATAAGTACACTCATAAACAAAATAAGTACAATCAAGAAACGAAGAATGATGCAAAATGTCATCCCAACAACAAGTGACAATTGTGTGGTAGCTTCCCAAGCAAGTGACAACTGTGTGACAGCTACCCAGAAAATGTGTCTAATGTGAAAATTAATTTGCTGAATTATCATATTTTCATATTCAATATAACTTAAGCAATTATCGGTGAGACTCCTATAACTACAGTACTGCTAGAAGCATGCCCATGACACAGCAAAAGAAGACTGTCAAGAAAGAGTTTCTATAATAATTTGAGCTATTTTATTGTGATGTTGTACCTGAGTAACAAACACTCCTATGTGACCCACAGCTTTGGATTTAGAACAAGATCATAGAAAGGTTTTGTGTGCAATTGATAACAAGGACTTCCTTCCTATTATGGCCTCTAATTGTTCATTTTTGTTGTCTAGCTCAAGCGTGCATCCAAGAATTTTGATTAAATCTTTAAACTTTAGCAGGAATCTAAGAACCTAAGAAGTATAAGAAAATCAAGCATTGGAAATTCGTTACCTAGCATCATTGATAATGAGCTCAAGGAGAGAATTGCATAATGCTTATATGTTCACAACAAGGTATTTGTGGAAAAAATCAACAACATCCTGGAAACAACGCTTTATTTAAGTACTGAAAAATTCAAAATAAAATAAATAAAACCATAAATAAAATCAATAAAAACATAAATTAATGGAGAAGGGCAGTTGGGCCTTCTCGATGTTACACATCACCTATTTGGTGATGTTCTTGTGCCTTAATACCTCCCCAGCTGTGGAGCCTTCACCGCCTCCTATGATGAAAACTATTTTTGAGACTAAAACTACATATCATGACTACAAATTAGAATAATGAGAACCAAGTATTTGCCGACGTTTAAAGAGATACAATTGAGAGATATTACTAGATACAAATTACTGAATTACTTAATTTGGGTGGCAGACGAGCATAGGATGCACTAGTAATTTGTGATAGATAAACTCATCTACTTCTGCGCTTTGCAACTTTCCATCTATAACAAATGCCTGTGTGAAAGACCAAGCCTTATTGATGTTCAGAGAAAAATTAATTCACAATGTTTATTTATACATTTCTAAATAGTGTATTGTGTATATTTACCTTGCTGAATGATTATTTGTGAAGCACTATGTCCTGCTAATTGCTCACTTAGCTATGAAGAATTCTGTGCAGACAGTAATATCCATTATTTAGTGAAAAAAACACTTACATAAGCCTTCAACCCTAGAAACGAAATCGTGGATGATCAAACTCATCTTTGAGAACAACTGCACATTTTAGAATGCTTTCCAAGTTTTCTGCCTAAGCCGCAACAAAAGCCATGATCCATTCTAAAACCAGTTGATCCATTCTAAAACCACAAGATTGAGGATGTATAGATTAATTTATGTTTATAACAGGTTGCATGGTTGTTAGCATACAGATTTCCATGACATCGTAGTGGGAGCAAGTGTGAGATATGCCAGATGGTGTTCTCTGCACGGTGACTCGGGAGCCAAGGGAGCGACATGTAACTTGTCAGAAGTTGTACCCCAAACTATGTGCACCTAATATGTCAGAGATGTCAGTATAGGTAGAATAAAAAGGTGTTTCGACAATAAGAGGATGTAATGCAAAAAATTATAAAAATTGATTGATATTTAGGCAAAATCATAGCATAAAAACTTGTGTTTTCTATGGCACAAATGCCAAAACCCAAGCGATTACATAATTCCCTGCTTGCAGGGAATAATAAGAGTTTTTCCGTTCATTAATAAAGAATAAATGGTAACATATGGATCTATCTCCTACGAATGAATGTTCCTCCTTAACCCAAACAAGAAGGAAGGGTGGGGAACTCCTCCTTAACCATGAAATTTGTGCATGGAAAGGAAGCCACAATTGTGATTTTGAGGGGAACCCATATCATGTTTTATTTATTCATATGCTGCAAAACTAGCGTTTTCTCATATATACATACTGGTGTTGGAAATTGTGCAGCTTAGGCAATTCTACACGAACTTTAGTTCTAACCATGAAATTTTTAAGTATAGTTGAAGTTGCAATTGTAAATTTGAGGGGAACCCATATCAGCCAATGCTTTTGAATTATTTGGTTTTGTGAATTATCAATAATGTGGAATGGAATGTAGGAAAAGTGTTTGTGAATGCTCCAGCATTTTCAAGTAGGTGATTGTGTATGGGCTATCTTTACCATATTTACCTGTCCTTCAAGTAAGGATATTGTTTGGATAGATTGATTTTGATTGGCTGGCTGGTAGGTTTGAAAATATTTACAGTAGAAGATAGAATTTTTTAGGGTTTTATTTCCTGGAGAGATTCGTTGGTGTGAAAGGACTATAAATGTAATTCATTTAATAATAGGAAGGATAAGCTCACATATATAAGAGTTATAGATAAGATCCTTATTTGTGTTGTCTATGTAAATAGATGAATTGACAGCATGTATCTAGGGAATGTGCACAAAGAAGAAGCAATGCAGTGTTCCAATTCTAAACCATATATTAATATCCGTCTATATCCATGGGGGAGATGCGTTATGTTCTAATTGTATAGCATTCATTTAGGGATATGAACATGAAGACCCTGATTGTTGCAATCCGACTATAAATATTTAGTGCATTTTCCTGGGGTATGTATCAATGGGAATATTAAATTTTGTTTGCTTGTTTAAATGTCAATACAAATTAATCTCTGTAGAAAAGAAATGAATTTTAATATTTTATAGTGTAACATTCTTTGATAGAACTGGATTTTGATATTGTATTGCAAGAAATGAACCTTCAATGAACCTTACCTTTTGTCAAGCAAGGCGAGGCCAAAAGCTATTCCATGTCGAGCAAAAGATGCCCTGGGAGAAAATAAAGGCGTTGCAGCTACACAATGTACTTCAAGAAATTATTTGGCTTCGCCACATCTAGAGGTAGAATTGGTGATGAAAAGTAAACTAAGTAAAATGCAGAGAGCGGAAGTGATTTCTGGCACATAATTTTCATTCTTATCAATCATGGACCTGCAAAGAAGTTATTTCGTTATATTTCTTGTCAATCAACGTAAGCATATTGGATGTTTGTAGCATAAAATGGCGTAAAGGAGACATGATCCTCATGGAAAGCCCTTCATTTATCTGCTATGCTAGTAAGTTTTTGTCCCCTCAATGGTCTCACGATTCACGATTCTTCCAAAGTAGTAAAATTTTAGAGGGAAAACATCCACCCATGCAAAGTATTGAAGCTCATTAATGAAGAAGAAGAGATTCCATGACAGGTCTCAGCTTAACAGACAACTTAGACAACTCATAACATTACCTATCCCAACCATGCACTATATACTTCATGAAACAAGTTACATGAGTAAACAGTTGCCGGTTATGCCAGTTATGAGAAAATTCCAGCAAACACACATAATGAGAAATATCCCATAAACACATTAGCTTAGTTGTCATTTAACATCTAGAAATACCGCTAATCTCTAGTTTCTCTAATAAATTGGCTAATCATTAAGAGAAAACCTCATGTGAACATTTTTGATCTTGCAATACCATGATTGAAAATTATAATTTTGATCTTGCAGTACTGTGATTAAAAATTTCCTTCTTTTCTTACACTTTTGGTTTATTGTTTGCAAAAAAATGGAAAGCAACTAAAAAATAAGTTCGCTGGTAGAAAATAAAGCAACATGCAAATCTTCTGCACAAAAGGTGAAGATGAAAATTTGGGATCCATTTTTAACAACGATTGCAGCTTAATTAAATCATAAGCTTCTAACAGTATTTTCAATTTGTGTTCAGCGAGAGAAAGTTGACGTTAGTGGTGAATATATTAAAAATGGTGTAGCAAAAATGCATTTGGTGTGGGAAGGAAGGGGAGTGTTGCTCTTACTTTTAGCAACACACACATATCACTTAGCTCAGTAATTTTCACCTACAAGAATGTTGTAGCTGATTTGCAGCTAACATTAATCTACAGAACTATTTCAGCAAACATTTTAACTATGTTTTGATGACCTGTGCGTTCATAAATAATGACTGTTTCAACATACTCTGTTTCAACAAATTCTGAAATCTAACTTGCTAGAAAAAAACTAAAAATTTCACATTCAATCATATACGTTTAGAAAATTATCATGCTACAACAAAATATTAAACTTAAATATTCAGCAATGAGTTTTCAAACTCATAACGATAGAGAGGAACATAGCAGCAAGATTACGGAGTTAAAATCTATTTCATATTCAACTCAGAATTTGTATTCCTCACCATGCCTTACTCTATATGTTTATCTTACAAAATCAAGATTACATTGGTATTTATACACCATGAGATTAGCCTGTCTTCATTAATTAGTTTGATCTTTCACAAAATTGCCTGTTCAGAATTTAATTAGTTCTCTACCCTTTCATGATCTGCAATAGGAACGATGAATGCCCCTTAAACAATCTATGACAGAGGCTATAACTGCTTCTTTAGAAATTGATGTTGTGTGTTTCCCCTTTAAAACCTTGACAGCATAACAGAATCAAAGCGGTGTGGCGGTGGTTGGATCTTTAGAGTTTTGGCAGCCACTTAGTAGGGCGATGAATGACATTTCAGAATTTGTGGTGGTGAAATAATTAATTGCTGCCAAAATTTGGGAAACTTAATGTTCGAATGGAGTGCTAGATCCTTAAAAAAGATGAAGCTATAAGAATGCAATAGAATATCGAAAGTTCTTTATGTGATACCCTTAATGTAATGCTCCAACTGAAACTTTATTCATTGTTTTAAAAAAAATTACATAGTGGTAACCAAATTTCTGGTTTCTATATATATATTTTGCTTCCATGTTCATGTTTGAGGGTGCAAACCAAAAAAACAAAGCTCTATTAGACTTCTCTCATGTTTTACAAGGTATTTACTAGTTTGGCTCTCGACATGTCTAACTCTACATACATATAGAGTTAGCGTAGTGTGAAATGGAGTTTATGTATGGAGTATTCAGTAATAATTCTAAAAGTAGTTTAGAGAAGAATCCAAAGGCTTCCACCTCAGCTCTTTTATACAACCTTTTTTTATGTGTGGGTGACATTACTTAATTTTAGATATTAAAATTTGAAGAAGTTATATTTCAATTTGAATGATTATTATTATTATTATTTTCTTATTATTATTTTATATTGATAAGTTAAAGTAAATTATGTTTTTTATATTACAAAACAAAAAAAAAATGTATTTTATTCAAACAAAAGTAATGTATTCTCTTATATTAATGGTTATTCTTATATTAAGAATAGTGTTAAAATGTGTAATTTTTAAAGAATTTACCCCCTCTCTCTCTATATATATAACTTGTCAAGTAGTTATTAAATATTAAAATTTAGTATATTGAAATATATATGCATGGCTTAATTTTGGAATATAATTGTAAAACAAGTGGAATGTATGCATAGTAGTTTAAACAAAAGAATGCTTTTTTATTTGGGTTTAGGGATACTTCTTTAATTGAAACAATTACCACATAAATATAAAAAATTATGGGTATTGGCTTCTTGAATATTTTAAACACATATAATATATTCTTGTAGGAAATAATCTTGTGCTTAACATAACCGAGAAGAAGTACAAACACTTTTCACACTAGAAGTTCATGATCTTTACATGAATAACATTAGGAAGAATTTATAGTCTAAACATCTCCTAACAATTACAATCATGTTCAACCTCAACTAGATTTTAATTTTCTTTTTATGAGATGCATTGAAGATACTCTAATTTGAGCCCATTAGGAGTCGTCATAATGGACAAAAATGAGGCTTTGATATCCAATTTTGAGCTTGTTGTTAAAGCTATTCAAGAAAAGTTATAACTGTTAAAAAATACGAAACTATGTTGTGTAAAGTGTTTTTTATTGTACCTATAATTATTTGTCACAATATAAATTATATTCATAATTTTCATGGAAATTAGGTTTTAATGACATAAATGCATAATCAAGTTCCCTAAAATTATATTTCAATAACAACTTAACTACTTAATAGTATGATAAACCAATAGAAACCCTTGCTAATGCAATCATTTCAAAGAAAACACTCAATTGCAAGAACCTTTCTTCAACATACTTTTGTAGCTTCTAGAACATGTTTTACATTTAATGTAACGTTCATTACTTTGAATATGAGGTTCATTACTTTGAATATGAAGATCAACAACTATAGGTATATTAAAGTATGTCCAACATTGGAATCTATAGCCACATCATGTAACAATCTATATCCATGGAAATTTAAGATAAAATAATTTTAAAAGGAACTAACTTACTACTTACCAACTACTAAGTTCATGCATCAATGATATACTATATCACTTTGAAAGTCATAATTAAATTTCCTCTCAAGCTTCAAGTACTTTTTCTTAAAAATACAAGCACTTTTTTATTTTATTTTATTTTGTACGATAAATAATTTAATGCTCTTCGACGAAGGGTTAAGGAGGTCTTGAAGGGAAAAGAAGACTTCAAATTTGATAAAAAATAGTTGTCAAACAAGATAGGATAGAAACAAGTGTCACTTAATAGAGGAGTAGGTTCAAATAAATGTTAAGTTGTATAACAAAATTAGAAACTTAGCCATTTATTAATTAATCATATCATTATAAATTTATTTTGTATGTTAGTTTTAAATTTATTAATAAATCATAATGAATTTATTCTATGTGTTAGGTTTAAATTTATCAATGAATCATATAATAATGTGTTTATTTTATATGTTATATTTACATATATTAACATTTAAAAAATAAAAATAAAAATAATTTATTATTATTACTATTTTGCTTTTTTTTAAATAAAAGTAAGGTTAATAAGAAGTACATGATTTTATTAGAGGTAGCTTAAGATGGTAAGAGATATTAATTTTACTATTGATATTTTTAAAATGTTTTTTTTGGTTTGTGCTAAGAGCTTGTTTTCAAAAGGGGAAACATGGTTTTGACATAAATCTAGCTTGTCTTCAAAAGGGGAAACATGGTTTCACTAACAACTTGCTTGCTTTACTTAGACAAAAAAATAGAGTGAAAGTTTACCCCTTATAGATTTAAAGATAAAATAAGAGCCACCTGATGGGAACGTCCTCGACGTTGCTACTAAGGCTAGTTGGTAGTTAGTAGTTGTTGTTTTCAGTATTTGGATTAATAACATCATTGCAAGAAATAAGAAAATTATAAGTATGAAAATCTATAAATAATGTTAATGAATCTTATTAGCTGGATAGGGACATGGAATAATTCAACTTTTCTCTGTGATTAAACGACATTATCAATATTTTAGGAATTCTTAAATAACATTATAAATACATTCATGATTTTTTTTATTAACAGGAATCATGAAGATATTGTATTAATTAAAAAGCTGTAGCCAATCGAGCTTACAAAAAGAGGAGGTATGATAACTGTAGAGTTTTGTAAAAACCCAAAATAACATAAATATTTAAGTTGATAGCTAAAGTATTGAGCTTGCTTCTATGCCTAATAAAAATTCTAATTCTCGTCAAGGGGTAGAGTCAAACAAAAATGCCTAAAATGAGAAAACAAAAAAACATGAAATACCCATGAAGCTAGGCTTGCTCCTGCTACTTTCCTTTTTGTTATTTGACAGGATGCTCTATAGAGGCTTCCTCCATTACTTGGTCTCTATTCTGATTGTCTTGGATGAAAGTGCTATGGTTCATGTTTACCGATTTTTTCAGATCATCCTTCATGTAGCCTATATTGCCCATTATTTCATACACGTCGTGGTGGTTATCTTCTATTCAGGTGTCCTAGTTTTCAATCCGCTAGACCATCCAGTATGCTATTCTACTGCTTTCTTCAATGCTTATATTGATTATATCATAGAGCCATTTCTGTTTTTTCTTGATGTCTTTGAGGGAGTTATGAATATATTCTATATTAGCGCCTTTGTCTGCCATTTTGTCTTGGATGGATGCAAATTCTGACTGGTGCAAGCACTCAAAGCCTTAGATTCTTATGGATTCCACGAAGCAGGAGAAGGAACCTTTGGTGTCCAAATAAACTTCCAACCTATTCGTAATACCTAGATAAGGACCAAACACTGACTCAACGCCTTCCTTCACACTACTAATGATGAAGTTATCAATACTAGTCTTAGCTCTATCTGTATCTATGCCAGGGCTTCTGCAGACTGAAACGACGAGAATGATTCATTGTACAGATGATAGAAATTCATGAGACAGAATGAACCAAGGGAGAGGAGGGAGTCTAGTTTTGGAGGGAGTCCATGGCTCGTGCAAGCCTCCTTTCCAACTGCAAGGGCCAGAAGGAACATTTAAATCCATCACATGGGATGTGTGAGCACAGATGGAGGTTGGAGGCCATGCTTCCTACCAGCTGGAAGATCACCAGGAGGAGGGAGAGAATCTTCGGGAACTTTTTTTCTCAACCTTTGAACTTATCTTGGAGTAGGTGGATGTTCTAGCACTAGCGGAAGACCACCCTTGGAGTCGAATAGCGAAACAAAGAAACTTAGGGAAAATAAAAATATATGGATAAAATTCCCTTCACCTTGGTTGATCCAATTCTTAGCTTGGCACCTTGATTTGACAATTGATCTGCCTCTGAATTGTTGCCTCAGAGGATGTGGATATAGGAAACTTGGAGTTCTGCAATAACCTGTTGAATGTGCTCATAAATTCTTTTTATTTTAACCATACCTCTGCAGTTTCCATTATTCATTTTGTGGATTACTTGCTTCGAGTCTCCAAGAACAAAGATTTTGGCGATATTGAGTTGCCTTAATACGTTCATTTTGTAGTGGAGAGCAAGTCATTCTGCTTCATTGTTGTTTTTTCGACTGAGTCCCTAGTCATAAGACGATGCAATTTTTCCTCCAGGATCGAAGATAATCCCACCCGCACCTGCCTCCCCAGATAAATACATTCACTATTAATAGACAACATTATTAATATTGCTATGGATTCTTAAGTAACATTATAAATACATTTATGATTAATAAAATTAGATTAATGATAATTGGAAATATGTTAAATAAATGGTTGGAGATAGAGTCATTTATGTGGAGTAGCCAAATTTTCATTATCAATAAGTGTTTTATAGAAAAAAAATATTATGTTGTGTACACTAAAATATTGATCATTAAATATCTATTATTTTGAATATTATTCTCAAACTCAAGTGAGTATAAATGAAAGTAGAAAACATTATTAAAATATGTTAAAAACATTGAAATTTAATATGAAGAAGACAGATAGTTGTAAAGAAACTAGTCCTTGCCATAAAATAATATTTATGGTTTGATTTATTGTATTTTTTTATGTCCCCTACAAAATGATATATATAAATCGCCAAGGTGAAAAATTCCAATTTTGATTTTTAATATTTGCATTTACTTATTGTAAAATTATAGAACAAATATTATTTATTTACATAAATTTTTTTAATTTATATTTTACTATCATTCTATTGGTCAAATACCAGTGATGTTTGCCTAGGTTTTTACATCCCAGGACCCGACGATGTGATGACATTAGCATGAATAATGGTGGGTATTTGTGTCTCGCAAGTGCAATGTATTGTATGTAGTGGTATTAAAGGAGGTAGACATCACCTGTCACCTAGTTATGTGTGTCACTCAAACTCCAACCCTAACTCTCTCTTAGTGCTCTTGACACTTGGACTGAGAAGCTTGTGCTGAATTGTGCTGGTGCACCTGCATGAAGGTCACACAACATTCCTTTAGGAGAAACCAAGAGTCCAATAGTCACAAGAGGTACCAATTTACACTAGCTTATACACCCAGTTACCAATACCTGGAATTCCATACCCATCAGTTAGTTACACATAGAGCTTATTGAAGGTGAATATTCGAAGGAGAAGAATCCACGGGGCATGGGAAGGGACTGATCCATAAAGGTCACTCAATGGGGTAGGGTTAGTAGGAACAATAAGTTTTTTTCAACATCAGAATCCATGCATTTCCAAGTCTTTACACTTGTGAAATAAAAAATCTTATTTCTCTACGATCAACCATCTGCAAATTCATTGCACACCAAACATTTTCTTTTTTGGTTCATTGATCTAAATTTTCACACAATAATGAGTCTCAAGATCAATCCTCTTAGCAAATACTACAATTCTAACAATACGTACTTCAACAAGTGAGAACCAATAAATTTATCCAAATAGGAATATCTAAAACCCCCAAGTACATCTCCTTGCTTTGTCACAATCAATGAATAGCCCTCATCACCGCCAACTATGGAAGATTGTGAAATCCCTCACCGATGGTCTAGCTAAAATGGGCATCTGAACATCCTACATACTTTTCCTCCTCTCTCCAAATTGAAATCAACTCCTCACAATATGCACAACGATTATATCGATAGGATCCATCATCACAACAACCCACTTGCTCGATCTAGTTACAAAAGAATAAAGTAGCATTGCGTTATTGTCTTGCTTGAATTTCACTGTTGGGGTGTCAAAGGGAATCAAAGGCGTAATGAGGTTGTGCATAGTAGAGATATAATTTCATCCATTTTGGAAGGATTTTATTTATTTATATCAACCTAAAACATGGACTATCTACTTTGAAACTTTTTCTCTTATTGGTATAGTACCCATGCTCCCAGGCCAGGGTGTATATTCATTTGTCAAGGAGAAACCATATGCGGAAGACACTTGCAATATGAAGTCAAATTAATATGCATATAGGAATCAAGATATGACACTCTTAAGTATAAACTATAAATTCAAACAAGCTCATTAATCGACCTTTGGGTGCTTCTATTTTTAAAGTTAAGGTTACATTATAGGGAGAAATTATAGACTAGATTAAAATTTCATGTGGCTCAGTCCCAACTAGTAGCGGTGTCTTGAAGTTAGGAAGTATTCTTATAGTTGGAGATGTATCCATGCCTTCATTTGAAATATACTTTGTTAGGGACTAATCAACAGGGAGGGACATGAAAATAATTTGATATGAGAGCCAAGGGTTGCTAGGTTTCATTGATGCACCTGATTACTAGTTTCAATCCAAGTATTACTTTAGCAGTATGCTTTGCATGGTGTTAAGAAATTAAAAATTATATATAGATGCAACTAACAAAAGAAACAATAGTGCAATGGTCATGCTAAATGGCTCTTTTTCTTATTATTTATCTATCAAGGTAGGAAAACTTATCTCTAGATGGCGTCGTTTCCATGTCCTTTATTTAGAGATGTATATAGGAAGGAGAGGAGATTTTCGTATATGTGTATATAGTAGATGCACATATGCGTATTGAGACGTATATCTATATATACTCATAGGATTAGTTTCTGAATAGCAGTATGAGAGGAAAGCATAGGGGAGGAGAGAAGTAAAGAAGTAAGAGCGACATTCTAGAATATAACAATAGGAACTGGAGCAAGCAATACATACTAGCATGCCTTCACAATACAAAAACTAAAACCTAATCACCAAATGGCAAATTAATTAATACCGTTAAATATGATTCAAATGAGATCTCTTTGAAATACTCAAATAATAGTTCTTGAAATGGTTTCATGGAATATTATGACGAGCTCAAATAACTTGATCAAATTTCTCCTGGTTTTGATGTCCATTAAATCAAAATATTTTTTTTTCTGAAATATTTTATTATGTAGGTTATGTTTTAGTTGTTACAAAATAATGGTGCAAATTCTTAAATTCAATCCTAGCTATCCAGCCCTAAAATCCGATCAGAAACATAAACATAACAACTTGTTTTAATTCGCAACATATATGTACCTCGATGTATCCAGATCCATCCATTTCAGATGTATGAAATGTTGAAATCCATCAATCTGTACACATAATTTACTTAATAATTGAGAAAGTTCAAAACCAAAATTCCAAATTCATTCATTTAATTATAACATTTATTTTGTCGCCAACTTAGATTAGAATTGTTGTACTTGTATTTATTGCCTTTTTTTTAAAACATAGAACATGTTAGCTATTGATCAGTTTTAATTATTAAATACTAATAGTGCATGCATATCAATTGATCTCTATGTTAATAGAAATTAAATGTTAATTGAGTATGTATATCAATTATGCATATCAATTGATCTCTATGTTGATAAAAACGTAAAGAGAAACAACTTATTTGAATACTCAACATAGATTTACCGTGATGTACCCGGATCCATCCATTTCTACTTAGGATGTATAAAATAAATATCGACAAAGTTCAAAACCAAAATTACAAATTTATTTATTTAATTGTAACATTTATTTTGTCACCTAGTTAGATTAGAATTATTGTACATATAATTATTCTCATGTTTTTAAAGCATAGAACATGTTAATTATTCATCACTTCTGATTTTTAAATACTAATAGTGCATGTATATCTATTTGTATCTAGCCTAGAATAGAATTACCTGTATTTATTCTCATGTTTTTTAAAACATAGAACATGTTAGTTATTCAATAGTTTTAATTATTAAATATTAATAGTATATGCATATTCATTGATCTTTATGTTTCTGCAACACATTTATTTCCTTGTGAATTATATGAAGTTTTGAAAACAATGGAAGAATCATAATGCATATTTATTTGAATGTTGATCAATAAAATAATTTGAAATGAATGTTGATTAATAAAATTATTTATTTTATCAAGCATTACAGAGATAAATAAGTGTTGACAAAATCAAGATAAATGAATGTTGAAATCTTCTTTCCACTAAAGTGAATGTCTAAAAATAAATCCTCACTATTGCAAAACTACTAGTTTATTGTAAAGTTAACCAGCAACAATAATGTCAGGTCATCCACATGGCTCTTGTTCATACTAGTTATTATCTCAACTTTTTATGTAAATTATATTATTCATGCTCATTATGTTAACTTTTTATGTAAACATGTAATCAAATGTTTATATTATTTTTCATTAGAAGAATTTTAACTTAATTATATTCTTCAAATTTGCATTATATAAAATTTAGTGATATTTATTTAAATGAATTCCACAATATAAATTATTTTAATAACACTACTTTACAATGGGCATGATTTAACTACACTACTCTATAATTTTAGAAAGATAGTTCTTTGGTCTAATAAGAGTTGTCCAAAACATCTAGCAATTATGGTAATATTTTTTTTAATAGATAATTCCCTTGATAATATTCTATTTTAATAGATAATTCTCTTACAATAGCAAATACATTACCACCTCATGACTCTTGTTTATTTATTTTTGGTCCATGCAGATACTATCAAGCTTCTTAAATTGTGAATACAGGCCATGCCATTAATGATGGCTATACCATGGATGGTGTAAACAAAATATTGTTTGTATTTATAAAGTATTAAACACAATGAAACAACCATTGGCTGTGTAAACAAAATATTGTTTGTATTTGTAAAGTCAATGCAACAACATCAATAGTGTGTGCCTTGTTCCAATTTGATCTCCTAGTTTGTTAGTCACGGTGTATATTTAATATTTCTTGAGATGTAAGAGACGTGAGTTTTTGTGGGTTCTAACAGATGGTTGTAAAACTAATTTGATACGTAACAACAAATGTATCTTCTCCCACCATGCTATGTATTGCACACTAAGTGATTTTTGAACCAAACAACCAAAATAAGCTTTCACTGTTGTTGCTCTTTCGGTGGTCGAATAAATCTTTGACTATTGGATCTTTTGGTGGCTGAATAAAGCGGAGGACTTCGGGATGTAGAAATCCACGAAATGACTGCCTTATATTTCAGTTTCTCGCTTTCCGAATTTTGACCTTCCGCTTTTCGTGGACCGACTTCAGGATGGGGAAAACCAACTTTTGCCTTAACCTTTTCCTATTTTTCTTATTTTTTCTTTCCGACTTCTTCCTTCTGTAGCGGGCTCAGGGTGTTGAAATCCAACTTCTTCTTTGACCTTTTTCTGTCTTTCCCTCCTTCTGAATTCTGAATTTCGTCTTTCACAGGCGGATTCTGAAGGGCGAAAAAACACATCTTACCTTAAAATAGCCGCATTTTTACTCTTTAGCCAGATATCTGACCTCCATGATCATAAGAAAAAGGTAGTGGAATGTACAAGGCATATACAGATGCAAATGTAGGGACATTTAAAAACAATAAATTCTACTTAAATATTTAGTAAGCATTCAACATAATTATTACATTCATAAGAAAACACATTGCACAAATAATGCAATAGAGAATACTTATCTTGAATATGAACCTGTCCCGCAACTAGCTATGTCACCACAATGTTCCACCCAATCATAGGCCAGTTGTGTTCATCAATCTCTCAACACAACTGCCACCCCCAAGTTGGGGATGACTTCCACAAGGAACTATGGAACAATAGGCTCACACATAGCTAAAACATATCAAGCACAGTCAAGCCAACCTACAGTTGGGTTTATCAGTCTGTCCAACCAAGACAATGCACAATTGAGTTTATCAGGCTGTAGGAAAACAATCCAATACAATGTTGGGTTTATCAAGCTACTTAGCCAAGCTAGCTAATAGTTGGGTTTATCAGGATACTCAGCCAAGCCAACTAATAGATGAGTTTATCAGGCTACTCATCCAAGCCATCACAATGTTTGGTTTATCAGACTTCTCAGCCAAGCCAGCTAATAGTTGGGTTTATTAGACTGTAAACAGTCAATCCAACATTCACATTAAGGACTATCCAATCCAACTAATAGATGGGTTTATTAGGCCACTCAGCCAAACCAACTCATTATTGGGTTTATCAGGCTTCTCGGTCAAGCTAACTAACAATTGGGTTTATCAGGATTTCCATCCAAGGATCTCACATGGAAAAATGCACAACAAGACACAGCCAAGCCAACACACTGTTGGGTTTATCAGGATGATTAGCTAATCCAATATACGATTGGATTTATCAGGATGCCTAACCAAGCCAATATACCATTGGGTTTATCAGGATGTCAGCCAAGCCAATCTACCTTTGGGTTTATTAGGCAACTAAGGCAGTGGGAAGGGAGAATGGATAAGCTAGTGGCTCATTCATAGAGCTAGGGACACCTCCACAAGATCTATCTGGCCTGGAATCCACTATACCTACAAACCCAACACAAGGAAGTATTACCTTCTCTGCTACATAGTCCCTCGAGCTATACCTTCCCTTCTAGTGCTCTTAAGTATGTGCATAGAAGATTCACTGGCCACTCTTACCTTTTTTTGAGGTTCCTCTCTTTACTAGGTTTATCAATCCCATTCAAAGTCTCTTTCATTGCTAAGTCTTGCATACAGTTCAGACCTGAACTAGGGAACACATAACATCAAACCACAAGGAGACACAACAACATAGAGATCCACTCTATAACACAGACAACTAGGGTCCCATACCACACTGTAATACAGAAAAACAATAGGGTTCACTTGTACACAAAATTCCAGGGTTCCATACCACCCTGTGACACCTAGAAAAACACTGCAGAACATGTCGCAGTATTCTTCTCGCTCTCGTTGCACGAGGATAATGTTATAAGGAATTTTACACCTCTTGTGGAAAAGAGCTATTCCTCTACCCTACAAAGCACAGTGTAAAACACAAGAGCACAACAATATATCTTTCCCCTAGATAATAAATTTGAATAACATGAAACCAAAATCATACCTCAGACCTAATTCCTTTTGTACTAGTTCTGAAATTCCTTGAAATGTTCAACATATGAAAAATATATCAAAATAAAAACACAAAGTGAGAGAATCATGACAAATCAACTATCTATGTCAGTGACCAAGGATTCCAACAATATCTAATCTGCAATTAAACACATTAAATATGGGAAAAGGGAACACTTTTATATTAATAATGAGAGAGTAAAGTTACAACGAAGCCTTGATGTTGATGGATTTATCCTCTAAAAAAAATATAAAATCCTTCACACCTATGACAATCTCTTCACATCAAAGCCCACTCTATCTTGCCTCTAACTCATATCTCATCCCAACATCATAAGGGTACTTTCTTTGTCCTCCTCCACTCACTCCATGAAGGATTCATTTATAGGCCAATTCTCATGAGATTCACTTGAGGAATGGATAGGAGGAGACCCCAGCAGGTGAGGAAGGAGAATTCCACCTCTCCCAAGCAAGTATGAATTGCCTCCACATAAGCTTTCATAAGGAATCTTCTAGAACTTTCTTTTTTTCACATTTTTGGTTGACCGACGCACTTGGATTTAGGTGAAAGGGAGCCGACGCTTATTGATCAAATAGGAGAAGCGTCATTGGTGCGTGATGCCAAGGGACAAAATGGATCCAGTGTGCTTTTCCTCATTAGACAAATCACCATTGACGCTTTGTCAAAACAGGGGAAAATTGTCGTAGTCTCTAGGGATGGAAAAAGGGTTGCCAAGGAATTTCAGGTCAAGCTTTTTGAAAAGAAAACAGACAACTGTGGGATTTTTAGGTGCAATTGAATTCCCCCAAAAGTATGAATCTAGAAGGAAGTGATAGGTGAAATAGTTTGCAATATATCGATCTAGTATAGAGGCAATGAGAGATGAGCTCATAACTGACATAGGACCAATAACTGACTTATCCAATTGAATCATTGTTGTGGACCAATACATTGCAGATCCATGATGATGACCATGTCATGGCTACTAAAAATACACTGTAGATCCATGAACAAGTGATCTAGGAGGTGGAACATGGCTACAGGACATACAAGGTAGATCCATGTTACCCGACTTCAAATACTGAACACAACCACCAAACATACAATGTGGATCTGTTTCAAGACTCTAACTATTCTCCAAACATAACCTGAGGATAGGAAACCAGAGTGATGAAGCCTAACCACTTAAGGTCTTCATTCCAATTCTAACATATACAATTCTAACCATGTGAATAGATGTTTTGAAGTCAAGCATGGAAAAAACCACTTGATTACCAGTCATTGATGTATACTATTAACAAGTGCGAGGGAAATCATCATTAATTTCAATGATCCCCAAGGTATCTCAATACATTCTTTCAAGTGTGAATGTATTTTTGAGGTCGAACACTTAATATAATCTTCCAATCAGAGGCCAATGGTGAAAACCTACTGTTGAAAGCGAGAAAACCTGCCATTGAGGCATGCAAGTTTCAAGGTACTTAACTAGGTTTCTAGGCCTAATTCCTATACGATGAGTTGAAGTCAACAGGAATAGACTTGTCAAAGGAGGGCCATGATGATTCCCTCATCAGTGACATGAAACATGGAACAAAAGTTGATTTGAAGTAATGAAAATGACTCAGACATGATTGACTTTATGAATAGGTAAAGTTTTTGATAAGTTATTTTTCGAAAGAGACATCCTTTGAACAATTTGTGGCACGAAAAATGACTTGGCAGCATTGACTTGACGAGACTGAAACCAGGTGTACTGCAGGGAATATGATGAAGCATTCTTTGAATTGACTCAAAGGAGTTGGGTGACTCAATAATTTGGATTGAATCGAAGACAAGCTGAATAACCAACTGTTCAGATATGCAAATGCAAGAAGGTGCCATGTTCAAAGGTGGACTGTGTGACTTCCATAAACACAAATGAAAAAAAATCCCCTTTCCCTTAATTTCCCCATATTAATAGATGAGTGCCTCTTTTCATTTTTATGAGTCCAAAGAGGGTAAAAAACACTCGTTATAGCTCATCAAGCGATGAGTCCATTCTCACATGTTTTAAGAACTTGAGAAAGGAGGGGTTCGTTTGCAGATACGGTCTTCCATCATTTTATTTTATGAGTCTGATAAAAGTGAAATTTGTTGGATGTGCCGGGTTGACCTTCCAGTGGGAACTAAAAGGTTGTGTCACCCGCAGGAGGCAGTTGGACCAAAGGATTATTGTAAACAAATAAATCTTCTCCAGATTCAGTAGCTAAAGTAGTTTCTATACGAGCATCGACAGAAGCTGGTCGTTTCATGGTTTCACCTTTGTGTTCTTCCATGATAGGAGGATATTCAGGTTGTAAAACCTACAGTCTATGAGATTGCTAAGCAAATTTCTTAGCCAGGGTCATGGCTGAAGTTTTCTACCCTAGGTAAAAAAAAACACACACACAAACAGACCTACACAAGCTAAAGGCCGCAAGCAGACTTAAATGACAGGATGGGCTAAAGATAGCAGGTCTCTCACTAGGATTGTCAAGTTTTCACAACTCGTGATATACCACAGTGTCCAACAGTAAAACAGGGTGAGGAGGATCAACGTCCCTCACCTGAATACTCAACTACCTAGACGAAACATGCGTAGTAGCTCCCTGAGTGCTGTTCTTGGTGTATTTCTCCAACAAGACGACCAAAGGTATTTTCTCTAATGGTATAGGAATGCTAGTAGGGTCTCCTGATATACGCAAGGTATGTGGGAGCTCAAATCTGTGTTAGTGCTGTCTAATGCACAACCGTTCGAAAGGGAACCACCTATATACAATCAAGTACATGAAGTACGTTTTGATATACCTCAAGGGTTTGTGAAAGGTCATTCGATATACCGATGCTACATGGAGGAACCGTGCATATCTCAGATTGCAGTGCAAGCATGAAATAACAGATCCTATGTTAAAGACACCAGAACATGTCTCTACACTATCACTCAAATTTCTAGAAAAATTTTAGCCTAAAGCTACCGTTTATTTTATCTGAATGATTAGTGAATATATGTGAGGTGTGAATCTTTCAGAGAGATGAAAACATAAAAAATAAAAATAGGGAGTTCAAAGAGCCTACCTTGGCACACGAAGGCAAGCTGCACCAGAGCGTCGTAGTAGGGTTGGTGCTGTTTTTCCATTTCAGTAGTGTTGATGTATTTGTAACTTCGAAATGTATTAACTTGTATATATTATGTTGTATTTAATTTTACCCCGATGTTCCTATCAGGAGAATCATTAATATAATAAAGTCATGTAAATTCATAGAGGTTAACCCTCCATTGTAAGTCGGGGAAATAGTCCCCACGGTTGAGGGGTACTAGGGTTATTAGACTCTCCTAGTAAGGTCAACCCTGGTAAGTAATTGTCAAGCAGAAAACTAGTATAAATAGAGAGTGAGACTCTCTATTTGTAACACACACTCACTCAACAAGTAGTGCATGAGTGAGAGAAGAGGAGCTCGCACAAGTGAGATAGAGAACAACTATTGGAGATCATATTTGGGTTTTTGGGTTTTACTTATGCTTTTGGTGCTCATTCTATCTCTGAGAAAGTTACGAGTTTTTATCCTTTATGGTTTCCTTGAGGAAAATTCTTTGTGACTCTTGTCTCTTGTGATTATTGTTGTGCATGTTATTCTCTCAGATAAGATCCTAGATCATATTGATTAGCTGATAAAAATATAACAAGTAGGGCGCCATTAGTGCTTTGTGTCAACTGAAGAAAGGTGCTATCCACGCTCTTCACCAGAAGGTAGAATGACCTGTGATGGGATTGATGCTCTGTCAACCATAGCTAGGTGCGCAGGTGAATCATTAGATGAAAAAAATCAAATATCTGCATAAGAAACTGAGATGATTTGGATTGTGAGGGGTAAACACGGCTTCTAAACAAAGGAAATAGTCAGAATAGTAAGATAGATTGCTTACCTTATCAGCTGAAATTACTAAAGGAACAGAGTGTGACCTTCATAGATGAGAAATTTACCAATAGTTGTATATCTGACTGGATCTGCACCAGATATGACTGTATCTTCCCTATATCTAACTAGATTAATCTATCCCCAGTGGAGTCACGAATTTTGTTATCAGGAATTTTACCCCTCTTGCGGACAACAGCTGTTCCTCTACCTACAAAGAACAAGTGTAGAACAAAAGATCACATCAGTATATATTTTCCCTAGATAATCAATTTGAATAACATGAAAACAAAATCATACCTTAGACCTAAGTCCTTTTGTCCTAGTTTTGAAAGTCCTTGCAATGTTCAACATCTACAAAATAGATCGAAAGACAAAAACACAAAGTGAGAGCATCATGATAAATCAACTATCTATGTCAGTGATCAAGGAGTCCAACAATATCTAATCTGCAATTAAAACACATTAAATATGGGAAAAGGGAACACTTTTGTATTAATAACGAGAGAGTAAAGTTACAACCAAGCCTTGATGTTGATGGCTTTATCCTATAAAAAAAATCTAAAATCCTTTACACCTATGACAATATCTTCACATACAATCCCACTCTATCTTTCCTCTAACTCAGATCTCAATCCAACATCATAAAGGTACTTTATTTGGCCTCCTCCACTCACTCCATGAAGGCTTCATTTAAAGTCCAATTCTCATGAGATTCACTTGAGGAATGGATAGAAGGTGATACCAATAGGTGAAGAAGGAGAATGCCACCCCTCCCAAGAAAGTAGGAACTGTCTCCACAGAATATTTCAAAAGGAAGATTCAAGAACTTTCTTTTTTCACATTTTTGGTTGACCAACGCACTTGGCTTCAGGTGAAAGGGCGACGACGCTTATTGCTCAACTAGGAGAAGCGCCATCTGCACCTGATGCCAAGGGAAAAAATGGAGTCGGAGCACTTTTCCTCACTGGACAGAGAAACGTCGGTGTTTCTTTAGAACAGGGGAAAAGTGTCGTAGTCTCTAGGGATAAAAAAATGGTTTCCAAGGACTCTCAAGTCAGGCTTTCTGAAAGGAAAACAGACAAATGTTGGATTTTCAGGTGCAACAGATAACACAACTGAACCACAACCCTGCGAGTCTCTACGTGAATGGAGGTGACACTGTTGAACATAAATTCTCAATGAATCTTGGATATCCCTACTTAACCCCATGCTTCGTGACTCAAGAGAATGATGGCTTGGAATCAAATACCCTGCCCAATACACCAACGTGAATACACAACAAAAAAACAATGAAACCAAAAATGGAATGGGGAAAGACCAAAACATGTTTTGGGACTGCTGAAAAATGACGGACTGACACAAATCACCTGATTTATTTCTTCAGAAGAAATAACACCACTTCCCATACTGCAGGCTTTCTCAAACAAAAAAATTGAGTGGCATTCCTTTCTCTGCTGAAGGCATTAATTCCCTCAACTAACTTTTGGAAGAAATGAATGATTAAGGACAAAATGGGTGGATGAAATATTATTGTTTCTCTCATTAACATCTGGTCTCACCCTATTGGGTCAAGGGATTGGATAAATCCCCCTCCCTATTCCTTGTGAAATCATGCCCCCATCTCTTTTGTTGCAGTGCATAGCTAGTTGTGGTATTTTATTAAATTGCATGTTACATGATATCTCAAAATATATACTTTTCCTGACTAGCACTATAACCATCGTCATCGATCTTGATTGCCAATACATAAAATACCAAATCAATTGCAAGGCCTTTCGCCTTGAGCTCCTCACCATGATTTAAATACAATATATACATCATGTACAATTTTAATACCATGGATGTGCCAATCGCATGGAATCCTCCAACTCCCATATAGCCTCATCAGGACTGTAGTGCTTCCACTTCACTTTTACCTGTCCAATGACTCAATTCCATAGTATTGTGACCTTCTTATCAAGGATGTGCAATGGCTCAGTTTGGAACTTTCCCTCGGGTTCCACCTAAATCACATCCCAATTTATCACATGGTTAGGATCAAGTACATATTTCTTAAGCAAAGAAACATGAAAAACATTATGAGCTCTATTTCTAGAAGGAAATGCAAGTCTATATGCAATTGGCCCTATTCTTTTAAGCACTTCAAAAGGCCCATAATATCTAGCTGACAACTTGGCACAAATTCCAAGCTGCAAGGAACTCTTCCTCGGCCTCACTCCAAGGTAAACATGATCCCCAATACTGAGATCTCTATGCACTCTATGCTTGTATGCATAACTCTTCTGTCTATCTTTGGATACTTTAAGGTTATGCCTGATCTTTACAACATATTTCTCCATTTCCTTGAGAAGTTCTGGACAAAGTACAATCCTATTCACTGGATTATCCCAATTCACTAGTGTCCTACACCTTCTCCCATACAGAGCTTCATAAGGACTCATTCCCAAAGATGCTTGTTGTCCATTATTATAGGAAAACTCTATAAAGTGCAAATAATCCTCCCACTTGGATGGTTTGTCCATCACATACATTGTTGAAATATTGTAACTTCAAAGAATATTCTATATGTATCTTTTGTGGTCCCCGATGGTCCTACCGGGAGAACCACTTGTATTATCTTGTACCCCGATGCTTCTAATAGGAAGAACTAATAAGAGTCATGAGGTTGTCCCCTCTATTTGTAAAGGTGGGTCATTAGTACCCCAGTGTGGTTACTTGAGCCTACATGTGTAACTCGAGCCTACATGATGAACTCGAGCCTACATGTCAGATGAGTTAATTCAAGTGAACGGATGAATATAAATATAGGTGTGGTGCTCCTCATTTGAGACACACACACTCTCACTTGTGTAGCGCATTAGTGGAGAAGAGACCTAGCTGGAGAAGGAGGAGGATCATGCTTTGATCTCCTTGTTGGTTTTATCTTTTATCTTTTGGGGCATCTATATTGAGGAAGCTTTTGCTGGGTTTTTCCCTTTAGGGTTTTCCCAGGATAAATCTTTGTGTTCTCCTTTTGTATGGTTGTGCTTGTCTATCTTTCAGTGATCCTGTTTATATGCTTTTGTTATGAAATCGAAATGAAATAGTAATGATCTAGCTTAGCATATGAAAATTTAACATGGTATAAGAGCCACCCTGAAAGAAGACATTGTGCAGCTAAATAATCTAGGGATTATTATTTTTTGGGTCTCTATCCATGATCGATTAGAAAAATAAGGCTATACTGACTCTCCATTGAAGGGCTCATCTTTCTGTTGAAGCGGAATTTGATTCTGAGCATTTTTAGTTTTGGTGCGGAAAATTAGGGCTTTCTACAGAAGAAGAATTTTTGAGTGAGACCAGCATAGGATTTTTCTCCTCATCAAAATGGAATTTTAGAGACTTGGATCAAGAAATTTGGTTGGGTGAAACTCCGGGAAAGTCAAACCCTACTTTGACCCCGATCTGGAAAAACCCTAAATACTAAAACTACTAAGTTTTGGTACATTCGCTATATCCTAAGATTGGAGAAGGCTCAGGAGTTGAAACTTTCATAGGCCAAATATAAAATCCTGATTTACACCGTGTCCAAAATTCTGGCTCAGATTCGCTATATTCTGGGAGATATGATCCCTCCAAGTTAGGGTTCCAGCCTCTTCCAGACTTCATCCCTAAACAAGACACCTGGGGAGAATTGATGTAGAGTGGGCTACAGAGGTCCAAATGGAATTCCTGAAGGTTTTCCAGAAATATCACGGACTTTAATTTCTTTGGTCCAAATTTCTGAACCTGAAGATGAACTAGTGACATGTGGCATGTCGTACAACTTCACTGTTCTGAACAGTCTTGTAACAGGTCACCTTTGGAAAATGATCATAAATCCCAATTTGTGAAACCAATTCTGATGAAACCTATGGTTTTGGATCCGGGCCAGGCTATTTTACCTTAGTGATAAATTTCAGACATAGAGGAGTGGTAATTTTGGAGATATCACAGAAACAGTAACATGCATTTCTGCAGAAGAAATTGGAAAACTAGGGCTTCCTGTTCCGGGAGTTTTCCTCCAATATTTTCAGAAAAGGAGTACATTGGACAGATCCATTTGAATATATATATCTTTATATCCAATCAAATATGAAATATTCAAAGTTTTTAAAATTAGGGTTTCTCTGACAAACCCTAGATCAGCCAGCTCTGGAAGCAGGACGGACACCTCAAATTGGTAAGATCTAATCTTTTGCTATTTGCATTTGAGGTTCTCATTTCAAAGTGATCTATCACATCAGCTTGATGATAAGCTTGGTGTAGTTGAAAACTTCCAAGCATGGAAGTATTTGATCTCTCTGAATAAAATGAATTGGACGCCTACATGAGTAGAGAGGTTCCAGTTCTAGAGGGAGATGAACCTCAAAGATTTACACAAGAAGAACTTGGTCAAGGCCAAGAAGATCATTGTTGATTCAATCACGGATCAACTTGTACCACAAGTGTCTTCCCTAAAGACACCGAAGATGTTTTATTCCTTGATCAAGCTATTTGAAGATAAGAACATAATTCAGAAGATCGATTTGAGAAAACAATTGAAGAATGCGAAGATCCAGAATGCATAACATCTTGAAGCAATAGAAGAAGAAGTAGAGAATGGCCTCCCATGATCATGGGATTCATTCATGTGAGGAATGTGTGCCAAAAGGATGTGATTACTTTTAGTTGACTTTGGGAAGAAGAAGAAGCTCGTCTCATAAGAAGAGAAGAATAAATATGGGAGCAAATTGAAGATCAAGCTCTCACCATTCAAAGAAGATCCCTCAAGCGATGAGGAATATGAAGAACTCAATTCTTGACAAACCTCTTATCCATCTTATCATTTGGATAAGAAATGATGATTTCATGGATGAAGAAGATGATGAAGCAGAATGATCAAGAAGGAGTCTACCCATGAAACAAACAAAAGATAAGTATTCAATTGTCATTTAATGATATTGTTTTGTTATGCATTTGATTATATTCAGTTGATGTGTTGTTTGCATGCATGTGATGGGTAAGTAGCTCATGGTTCTATACAAATCTCCATTGGTACTTATCTAGAATGAAACCTATTTGCTGACATATTGGATTAGTGCACAATCTCAATAATGTCATGGTAGAGATGGAAGGCATATAGAAAGTTTCTGAAAGGTCCTGTAAAACCTCCTAAAAGAAAATAAGAATTAGACTTGTTCCGAAGAACAAGTGATGACAATTCAATAAACATGAATCTGAAGCTCCCAGGGTCAGAGACACCATGATGAAAGAAATAGCTTCAAAGAGGGGTAGATCCACCTCGAAGGATGAAGACCACCATGGGTATGAGAGATAACTCAAGATGAAGAAAAAAATGCTATGAAAGAAGCTATGATCAAAGAATAATAGTTGATTATGGGGAATGATGTATATGATATGATTTCGAGACATAAAGGGAAGTACGTAGTATCTTCCATATGGATCTGCAAGAACAAGTGTACCAAGCAAGAATCGTGATTTGCCTCAGAAAGAATAGACTATGATATGACATACTCTATTGGCCAGTATATATCAAGCATAGAATCACCTATACATAATGAAGAAGGAAGATAATACTCCACTTCAGGGGGAGTGACTACAGAATATATCTGAGTTCAACACGGTATGACATGATGGATAGCTTTTTGATGGATCGAGACTTTACCAAGAGTAAAGTGGGTTCCAACCTTCAAAGTTGAATGTAGAAGACTAGGATATGTTGATGATATGACAAGACGAACTCATGGAAGATGTTATTGTGATGTTTGGGATACAGTACTCATACCAGGAAAAAAGCATGTGGTATCTTACAAATGGATTTACAAGATAAAATATGTCGCTGATAGAAGTAAGGAAAGACTTGTGGCTAGAGGTTTCTATAAGAAAGAGGGAATTAATTTTGAAAAGACACTTACTCCAGGAAGCATGGTACACTTCCTTCAGAACTATGATGGTAGTTGCTTCCATGATGAAGTAAAGACAATCCTTCCTTAATGGTATGATTGCAGAAGAGTTTTACATCGAAAGGATTTGAAGTTGAAGACAGATGGACTCATATATGTAAGTTGAAGAAGGGCCTCTATGGCATGAAGCAAGCTCCCAGAGCTTGGTATGGCAGTTTCCTGTCAATTATGGGTTTTACCAAGAGTAAAGTTGATCCTAACCTTTATCTCAAGGTTGTAGAAGATGAACCTGTCATCCTGTTATTATATGTGGATGACTTATTCTTGATAGGGAAGGAGAAACAGATCATGGAAAGAAAGAAGAAACTAGCAGAAGAATTTAAGATGAAAGACCTTGGGTTAATGCACTATTTCCTACGTCTGGAAATATGACAAAATTCAGAAGATATATTTCTCAACCAGGGAAAGTATGTGGTAGAGATATTGAAGAGATTAAATATGTTGGAATGCAAAGCCATGGCCACACCCATGGAATCCAACCTGAAGCTGTTAGATGATGACTCATCAGAGTTAGTAGATGCTACTCATTACATACAGATCATTGGGTCATTGATGTACTTAACAAATACCAGACCAGACATTTGTTTTTCTATGAACACCTTAAGTCAATATCTTGTTCAACCAATATGGGTTCGCCTAGTAGCTGCAAAACATGTGATGAGATATCTGAAAGGGACTATAGACGTTGGTCTATACTATGATGGTAGCCATGACTACAGATTGTATGGATATAGAGACGTAGATTGGGTTGGAAGTATCTCAACCAGGAAAAGCACATCAGGTAGATGCTTTTGTTTGGGGTCTGCTATGAGTTCATGGTTTAGAAGGAAACAGTCCAGTGTTTCTCTTAGAACAACAAAAGTAGAATACATAGCAGATTGCTCTGCTAAGTTGTGAAGCCATATGGCTTCGGAAGCTGATATCAGGTCTCCTTGACCTGAATATGGATACTACATTGATTCTATGTGATAATGAGAGTTGTGATAATAGAGAACCCTATGTTCTGTCGTAACACATATAAATCCGATATTTCTACATACAAGATAAAGATGCAGATGATGATGTTTCAGTATTCCCATAATGAAGATATAGATGATGCTTTCAGTATTCACATACTGGAGATACAGATGGTGATAGTTCAGTATTCACATACTGAATATGTAGATGATGATGGTTTAGATGGTGATGTGTTGACAAAGCCTCTCTCCTAAGTAAAGTTCGAAAACTTTTGAGACAAGCTTGGTGTGGGTTGGAAAGACCTTCCTTGAAAGGGGGAGTAGTGATGTTGCAATGGGATTGTATCATCCTGGGACATATGTCTAGAAGTGATCCGAAGACCTCGGTCTTCGAGAATGAAGAGGGATTGTATCATTCTAGGACATATGTCCAGAAGTGATCTAGTGACCTCGGTCATCGAGAATGTAGCAGGATTGTATCATCCATGAACTTTGGTTTAGAGTGGATCTGGTGAACTTCGGTCATCGAGAAGGTGGCAGGATTGTATCATCCTTAGACTTTGGTTCAGAACGGATCTGGTGAACTTCGATCATCGAGAAGGTGGCAGGATGATATAATCCTTGGACTTCGGTTCATAACGGATCCGGTGAACTTCGGTCATCAAGAAGGTGGAAGGATTGTATCATCCTTGAACTTTGGTTCAGAACGGATCTGGTGAACTTCGATCATTGAGAAGGTAGTAGGATTGTATCATCCTTGAACCTCGGTTCAAAATAGATCTAATGACTTCGACACTCGATAATGTGTGTTGATCCCGTAATTCCAATAGGAAGGATTGTCTGAGTTCCACAACTATGTTGATCCCATAATTATGAAAGGAAGGATCGTTAGTAACTCCGTAAAGACCTAAATCCCATAATTCCGAAAGGAAGGATCATTGAATTGATCCCATAATTCCAATAGGAAGTATTGTCTAAGTTCCACAGATGTGTTGATCATGTAATTCCAAAAGGAAGGATCATTAGTAACTCTGTAAAGACCTAAATCCCATAATTCCAAAAGGAAGGATCGTTGGTAGCTCCGTAAAGACTTGATCCCATAATTTCTATAGGAAGGATTGTATGAGTTCCACAGATGTGTTGATCCCAAAATTCCAATAGGAAGGATTGTCTGAGTTCCACAAATTTGTTGATCCCATAATTCTAAAAGGAAGGATCGTTAGCAACTCTGTAAAGACCTAAATCCCGTAATTCCGAAAGGAAGGATCGTTAGTAGCTCCGTAAAGACTTGATCCCATAATTCTGAAAGGAAGGATCGTCTGAGCTCCACAAATGTGTTGATCCCGTAATTCCGAAAGGAAGGATCGTTAGTAACTCCGTAAAGACCTAAATCCCGTTATTCCGACAGGAAGGATCATTTGAGTACCACAGACATGTTGATCCCGTAATTCCAAAAGGAAGGATAATGTTGATGTTTTGATGATGATGATGTTGATGTTTTGATGATAATGATTTTATGATGATGATGATGTACTGATCGAAAGATCAGAGTGTGATGATGATGATATTTTGATGTTTTGATGATGTTGAATGTTTTGATCATAATGATGTTTTGATGATGTTGATGTTTTCATGATGATGATGTTTTTATGATGATGATGATGTACTGATAAAAATATCAGAGTATGATGATGATGTACTGATCGAACGATCAAGAGTATGATGATGATGATGTACTGATTGAAATATCAGAGTGTGACAATGATGATGATCAGTATGTGATGATGACGACATACTGATCAAAAGATCAGAATATGAGGATGATGATTCTGTTTGAGAGTTGAAGTATGATGATGTTGCTGATCACGATGTTACTAATCAGAATGTGATGATGTTGCTGATCGAAAGGTCAAAATGCTGAAGATGTCTTTGCTGATCGAAAGATCAAAGTGCTGAAGATATTGTTGATCAAAATGCTGAAGATATTGGTGATGATCGAAAGGTCAAAGTGTTGAAGATGTTGCTGAAAATGTTACTGATTGAAAGTTCAAAGTGCTGAAGATGTTGCTGATCAAAAGGTCAAAGTGCTAAAGATGTTGCTGCTGATCGAAAGGTCTAAGTGCTGAAGATGTTGCTGATCAAAAGATCAAAGTGTTGAAGATGTTGCTGATCAAAAGGTCAAAAGATGCTGATGTTGATTAAAGAGTTGTTGTCGTCAAATATTGAAGACGAAGACTATATGATGTTGAAAAGCTTCCAATTATTTATAGATGTGTTACCCTGATGATGTTGATGATGTCCTCTCCTACTATTGTTGTTGTTGATGTTGTTGTAGAATACCCTTCTCGTTAAGGGGGAGTGTTGAAATATTGTAACTTCGAAGAATATTATATATGTATATTTCGTGGTCCTCGATGGTCCTACTGGGAGAACAACTTGTATTATCTTGTACCCCGATGCTTCTAATCAGAAGAACTAATAAGAGTCATGAGGTTGTTCCCTCTATTTGTAAATGTGGGTCATTAGCACCCCAGTGTGGTTACTTGAGCCTACATGTGTAACTAGAGCCTACATGATTAACTCGAGCCTACATGTCGGATGAGTTAATTCAAGTGAACGGATGAATATAAATAGAGGCGTGGTGCTCCTCATTTGAGACACACACACTCTCACTTGTGTAGCGCATTAGTGGAGAAGAGACGTAGCTGGAGAAGGAGGAGGATCAGGCTTTTATCTCCTTGTTGGTTTTATCTTTTATCTTTTGGGGCATCTATATTGAGGAAGCTTTTGTTGGGTTTTTCCCTTTAGGGTTTTCCCAGGATAAATATTTGTGTTCTCCTCTTGCATGGTTGTGCTTGTTTATCTTTCAGTGATCCTGTTTATATGCTTTTGTTATGAAATTGAAATGAAATACTAATGATCTAGCTTAGCATATGAAAATTTAACATACATGTGGAGCATGTCTTCAATCACCTAATTCACTCTCTCTATCTATTCATCAATTTGAGGATGGTAGGAAGTGCTAAAGTTCAACTTTGTACCGAAATTTGCAAACAAAATCTTCCAAAAATTGGAAGTAAACTTTGTATTCCCGTCAAGAATGATTGCCTTAGGAAATCCATGCAATATGAAAATTCCCTTCATGAAATTTTTTGCAAAGGAATCAGCCTTATACGTGGACGTGACCGGTATAAAATGTGATGCCTTTTTCAACTTGTCCACCACAACCATGATGGAATCATGTTGTCTCATAGTCATTGAAAATCTTGTAATAAAATACATTGAAATAACTTTCAATTTCCAATTTGGGGCTGGAAAAGGCCGCAATAAACTTGCAGGGAGTTGATGCTCAACCTTCACTAGCTGACATTTCATGCATTTAGAAACATATTCAACAATGTCCTTTTTCATTCCTGGCCAAAAATAATGCTTTATGGCTGTAGCAATTTTTATCTGATATCCTGGGTGACTAGAATATGGAGTTTGATGGATTTCATCCATAACAACTCTCCTCAAGTATGCTACATTTGGATTATAAATTCTGTTTTTATAAGAATTTCATCTTCTTCCAATTTATATCCCTCATACTTCCTTTCAAGGCTTTGCTACTGGAACTTGTCCTTTATCTGCACACACATTTCATCCTTAGCAATATGATTAATAATTTGCTATCTCAAATCTGATTAGAAAGTACTAAGAGATGCCACATGCATTTCATGCACCTTCCTACCGAGTGCATCCGCCACCTTATTTTATTTTCCTTTTATGTGTTTGATTTCAAAATCAAACTCACACAAAAACTCCATCCATCTAGCTTGCCTAGAATTTAAAGTTGATTAATCAAACAAGTATTTCAGACCACAGTGGTCTGTCCTTAGCTCAAATTTTCTTCCCATTAAGTAATGCCTCCACATCTTGAGAGCACGTACTATGGATGCAAGTACTAAATCATGAATAGCATAATTCGTCTCATGCTCCTTCAACTTTCTTGACTCATAGCATACCACCTGGTTGTATTGCATAAGAAATCCTCTAAGTCCTTGATTACATGCATCTGTACACACCACAAAGTCTTTTTCTGTGTCTACAAATTTCAGAATTGGTGAACTTGTAAGAAGATTCTTCATCTGCTGGAAGCTTTCTTCACATCTTGAGTCCATTCAAACTTTATCTCCTTCTTTTTCAAAGAAGTGATTGAATAATCAACCTTGGAGAATCCTTCAATGAACCTCTTGTAGTATCATGCAAGTCCCATAAAATATCTCACATCTGTCACATTTATTGGGGTTGGCCAATTCATGATGGCCTCAATCTTTTCATGGTCCACATATATGCCCTCCTTTGAGATAATGTGACCCAAATAATGAGTTTTATCTTTATAAAAGTCACATTTTCTCAACTTTCCATATAGATTATGCTCCCTTAGCAATTTCAAAGTCAGTCTCAAATGTTCTTCATGCTCTTATTCATAATTAGAATAAATAAGAATGTCATCAAGGAAAACAAGAACGAACTTGTCTAGATACTTGGTGAAAACACTATTCATGAGACAGATGAATGTAGCTGGTGCATTTGTGAGACCAAACGATACCACTACAAACTCATAGTGTCCATACCTTGCTTTCAAGGCTACCTTCTGAACATATTTGTATTTTATTCTTTACCCGATGGTAGCTAGACCTCAAGCCAATCTTGGAAAATACCTCTTCTCCTCTCATTTGATAAAAAGGTCATCAATTCGAGGTAGAGGGTATTTATTATTCATGGTAACTTTGTTCAAATGTTATAATCAATACATAACCTGAGTGTACAATCTTTATTTTTCACAAAAAAGAACTGGTGCTCCCCATAGGGACACACTCGGCTTGATATATTTCTTTTCCAACAACTCTTGCAGCCACATCTTCAGCCCTAACTATTATGGTGTGCTCATCCTGTAGGGTGTCTTGGACATTGGCGATGCTCTAGGAACAAGGTCAATTGTATAATCAATGTCTCTTTTTGGAGGAAGCCCTGGAATTTCATTAGGAAAAACATCCTTGAATTATTGCAATACATCAAATTCCTCCAACCTAGGAGTTTCATTCTCTGATGCCTCCAAAACATGGCCTGCATACAATCTGCAACCTTTCCTAGAAAACTTCTTCAGCTGCATTGCTGAAATCTGCCTAATAGAAATCACCTTTGGAATTCCTCTTAGAACCCTTGTGTTCCCTTCTTCATGCACGCATTCAAATGTCTTATTATAACAATCAATATTAACTCTGTGTAGTTTTAACCAGTCCATTCCAATAAAAATATCATAGGAATCAAGTGGCAAGTTTGCATAAGTGCATAACCCATCCATGACTAGTGGTAATTTATTTACCACTTCACTAATTTTTTTCTTGGTTCCAGTGGCTAGTTGAAATAACCATGATTTTCTATACTTTAACTTCTTAAAAGCATAAATCTCAACAATTCTAGGAGTGATATAGCTGTGAGTAGATCCAGGGTCAATCAAAATAGAAATAGATTGCTCAACAATATTACCTTCAACTTCAACCACAGTTGATTGATGATCTTGCTGGCAATCCTCTAGGGCTGCGTAAATTCTAGGGACGACCCTTGCTACTTGACCCACCATTTCAACTCCTTGGATGTTGTGAGCTTTCCTTACATACCCATTCTCATGCGTACAGTTCCTGTGCATATGGTTTCCTCCACATCAACACCATTGGAGTGGTTCTATAAACTCCTTTGGATCTCTTGTCCTGTCTTCTATCACTCTGGATGGCTTAGTCACAACTTATGATGGCTACCTTTGCTGATTTAAGAAGTGAGAAGGTTTGAAACCTTTCTTCCTTTGGTCAAACTTTTCATTCTTTTTGTCCTTCCATGCCTTATGAAAATCATGTTTTCTTTTCTTTTGGTCATAGCAATACTTGTTTTTCCTTATAGCTTCTTCTAGGTTCATCAAACTCAATTATGTCTTTATATTACTGAGGTAATCAACTTAGAAAACGCTGAATTTTAACTTTATCATCTCGGATATACTTGACATATCTCAACAGTTCCAAGAATTTATTTGCATGTTTTTCCATGGTCAGCTGTCCCAATTTCACCTCTTGGAACTCCTTAATATTATCAATAGTACCTATCAGAGAGGTACTTCTGCTTGAAATACTTCTTGAACTGCTTCCACACGACCTTTCTATCATTGATCTTCTTCACTTTCCTGAGGTTCTCCCACCACATAGACGCTCTTTCATTCATATTGAAGATGGCTACGCTTTCCTTCATATTTCTTGAGTAGTCTTGGACTTGGAAATACTTTTTCATCTCAAGAAGCCAAGCTTTAGCTTCGTGACCTAATTTTACCTCACTATTAAAGGTAGGAGTGTTTTCCTTCTTAAATTCATCATGTGAACTGTTCTGGTAATGCCTCTTCCTCTTATTCCTTTGAGATGAAGAGATTGAACCCCCAGTGGATCCTTCGGAGTCAGATGATCCACTAGAAGACCTTTTTCTTCTTCTGGAACTGCTCCTACTTCCTTCCAGATTTACTGCATGATGCCCAGATTTCATATTCCTTTGGATGTCTATCAAAATCTACAGCATGGCTGCAATCAACTGATTCTAGTAATTCTGAGATTTAATCATTCTTTCATTGTATTCTCTGCAAATTTGAAATCCCACCCTTAGGATTCTCATGGTGGCTTCAATATCTAGGGGAGGGTCTAGATATAATCTTCCATTGGACTCTATTTCAGCATTTCCAACTCGAATGTTTTTCCCCATAGCATCCGCCTCATGCTCATAGGGATCCTGTGCATCATACATGCTGTTGATTATCATGGCCGAGCCAAAATAAATTTTTTCCAATCTTCACTATGACTCTACAAAATGTGTTAATAAACATCATTATTATCTGCATGACAATTTCAGAATTTAAAAACACTTATCGACTGTTCACTACAATTTTCTCTCTGCAAAAATATTTAACTTATCCCATTTAGGCCCAAAGTTGAAACCAAAAGCTATGAAATTTTTTCACTTGGACCATCTAGGCCCAATGTTGTAACCAATAGCTCTGATACCACACTGTCACGTACCCTCCCCTCTACATAGGCACACAAGGGAAGGGACAAGACTCTACTGATTCTCTCTTTGATACCACATTGTCACATGACCCAAGTTCCCATACACCTGACTGATATGCCAAATAGTTTAAAATTTATTATTTCTTTATCTTTAAACACAATCATGGGTCATGTTCACCCTGTTAGAACTTGTGCTAAATTTTTAATATTTCTAGATAAGTAATCTACACTAATCCCCCTTCAAAAGTCTGGATCACCAAAAAAATGAGGGCTGGGGTAAAAAAAAAATTCATACCGTATGACCTAGAGGTATGTTGGAAAGGGTTGGAAGTTGCTGAGGAGGCTTATTCCTAAGCATGAAGGTCAAAATAGTAGAAAATCCTTTGGAACAACCTAGAAATGTTCCTAAGTATGAAAAACCCGATCAAGGATAGGCCTTGGTAAGAACAAATGGTGGAGATCCAACCCTCAAAAGAGATCAAAGGGTCAAAAATAATTTCCTCCCAAGGAAAATCAGGAGTGGAAGTGTAGAAGAGGTAAACATTGGTTCTGAAAAGTTGAATCCCGAATTCTTCCTTCCACAATCCAAGATGCGATGGCCCATGATGCTTCCACCCAAGATCAACGGTCCAACAAATGGCGGAGATTGGAAATCAGAAAAGATAAAGATGTTTAATATTAAAAGTTCAAATCCTGATTTCCTCCTTCCGTGATCCGAGATCCGATGGATTAGAGATATTCCGTATAGATCAATGGTCTGAAAGAAAAGAATAGAAAGGGTGGAAATAAATAAATAAAAATAAAAAGAATTTAGTTGTGAAAAGTTAAAGTTACATTTTGCGCTTTGTGGAGAAAGATGAAAGTGAAAAGGCAAAGGCAGAAAATTCAGTTTCTCCTTTCATGAAAATTTAAAGTTTTGTTTTCCACTTTTTGGAAAAGTGTGGGGGATGAATGGAGGAAGTGGAAGTACCAGAGAGGAAAGGTCAAAATCAAACTTCGTAGAAAGTTCAAATCCTGATTTCTACCCTCCACGATCCACTGGATCTATGACTTAGATCATGTTTGCCAAGATCAATGGTGCAGAAAGGGTGCAAAAGGAAAGAGATCAGAAATCGGAAAAGATAAAGAACTTGGTGATGAAAAGTTGAAGTCCCGTGTCCTGCAATCCGCCAGATCGACGGCTCATAGTGCTTCCGCCAAAAATAAACAATGCGGAAGAAGGGAACATGTGCATGAGTTAAATACACTTTCCGATATGCGGAACTTGATATACCCCGCAGCTTGCAATGGATAAGATTGAAAAAGGATGAAGATATACTGTTCAAAAGATATTTCACAGGCAGAATATGCAAGGCAGTTCAAAAATGTTGCATATTGTCGAAGAGCCATCATTATCTAGGTGTTTTGTTCTCCATTTTTGTCCAGCATGCTTTCCTATTTTGTTAACAAATCATGGTGAATCTGCCAGATCAGAGGTTGTTGGGATTTTATAATCATTCCGATTTGATACCTATTTTGTAACTCTTTTTGGGGATGTGTTTCAAGGTTGGTATCGGGATCCCATGATTTTATAAATATTCCCTCGAAGGAGGAAGAAAGGGTTGAAATATTTCATTCAGAAGCCTCAACGCTTAATTTTTGTAGCTCCCTCATTTTCTTGGGAGAAATAATGAAATCATAGCTCGAATGTTTGAGATCCATCATGGTGTCCACTGCTCAGTCTATTTTTTCCTTTGTAAATGCCATTTTCATGTCTGTGTATCTTCTGCTAATGCATTTCTTGTCAAAACCCCCAATTTTCACAAAAATTTAAAATTTTTAGGATAGCATAAAATGTCTGAATACATAGTTTACTAACTACTAGCGGTTAGCTGAAAATGAAACAGTCTAACACTTAGTATTAATCATTATCATATTACATTAACTAATACAACTTTCCTTTTTCTAAAGTATATGAGATTGACCTGCACACAGCTTTCTTTCAGTTTTACTAATAAGTTTACTTTTTGGCAAGTAGGTGAAATCTATCTTTGAAAACTTGTGCTTACTTATCATTTATGCTAACACAAATGGATTGCTAGTTCTTACAGGCTAACAGGTAACAATTGATCAAATAGGGGTTTAATTCATAAAGTAGCCAGAAGTATATATGTTGCATGTAAAATGCTTGTAATTAACTGACTATTTAAAAGCAAGCTCTTATGAGGTAAAGTAACTGTTTTTTAATTCATGAAAGTACTCCTATCAATCCTGATAGTAAAGATTTCCAATAGAGTACCTGTTTCTATTTTGTCGCTAGCTTACTAGTTATGGAAATTATCAACCTATTACTTGTATGTAAAATAAAAATGCTCACTAACAAGTTATAAACTTCCGTACTTACGTTATTGTCTTGCTACATGTACTATTGTAACAACATACATTACCACACTAATTTGTAATGTACAAATCTGATTGTTACTTGCATACTATAGGGATCTTACTGTCTAGAAATCTCTTGACATTATAAGCTTGGTCATTGTAATTAAATGCATCATTTCATGATGGGATACTATCTACCATCACTTTCATAAGTCTAAGTCATAAGTAAACATATTGTCAGTGTTATTCCAATGATTATCGACCTTGAGCATGGTTTATTCCATTGTAAATTTACTATTATCATATTGTCTCACTTATAACAAGTTAATGTTTATATTAACTATTAGGGTAGATTTTTCTACCTAGAACTTTTAATCTGAAGTTTACCCTACGTGACACTAATGTGACCAAGATTCTTATACTATGCTAAGAACAGGTAAAGAATCACAAACTATCCTTGCCAAGTAATGATAGGGTTTATTATTATTATTGACAAGTTGAGTTTGCAAACTATTAATGGTGAGAGCTTATACCAAGGTCGAGCCTTGTAATTGTCATGGTTTAAATACTTTTACTATTCTAGAAAAACTCCATATATTATAACCACCCAAAGCCATTGGTTTACAAGGGATAAAGTTTGAACTTCAAAATATTATGTGAATATTTAACGTCATTGCAAGTATACCTATCCATTGTTAAATGTAAAGGTCCTAATGCATGGTTAACATTGGGAAAGTTCATAAGACAAAGTTGTTACAACCTTCACTATAGTCAACGTTAAGAAATTATTGTTAATCAAACACGCAAATATCGAAGCTATCATACCAATGATATAGTTCATGTGTTATCATTGGTGATTAACATAAATAAACGTACTCCATAGTTTTGTGCTTGATTTGTTTATATCATTGTTTTAATAATTTGATATTTGAAACCGCAGATGGACTATGGACTCAACCCTTGCATGGTTAAAAGTATTGGAGGGAACGTGGTCACCTCCTGTCCATGTATTGGCGATATAAAAGTCTTGCAAACCCTGTTTGCTTTGTCATTTTCCTCCGAAGTTATCGCTGGCCTGTGGGCTGCTCTACATGGTTTCCATGGCGGCCGTGAGGGTTGTTCCTCTGCTAGCTTGGTCCAAAACTTTGGTTTAAAGTTGCTGTAGTTTCCTGACCTCGGTCTTTGTTTGCAAACCTTTTTAGTTGTGAACCTTACCATGTGAGTGTTTACTGGTTTTTGTATTTGGCTCTCGGCCTGTCCTTAGCTTAGTCTTGCTCTCCCCGTGGCCTATCACTACTTTGTGAAGCTAAAGCTTCTTTGCTACTGTTTGTGATCCATAGTCGTTGTAGGGTTTGGAGATTCCTGTGTGTACATTACGCAGTGGGTGACAATCTCTTCGCTGCTCGATACTCTTTTATATTTATAGGTAAAAATTATCTCGGTTTTTACTATGTAAAGTCTATTAAGTTAAGAATACAGTTAGGGTTTTTAATTTATAGAACTGAGCGCTGAACTAATGCTCGGTATCAGTGCTTGTACAGGAACCCATGGCCATTCCAAGCTTCGATGAAAGAAACATGACAATCATCTTCAGGGGCTTCGTGGCTCTAACTGGTAAGCCCTAAGTTCAAATGGGTTTCGCCCACTTGTATTGAGTGTTAATGAAGGAGAACTCAGTGCTTGGAAGCCTGCTTGGTCTCTTTGTTTAATAGGAGGCTTTAATAAGTTTTTTTCCAGTTTAATGTTATAAACCCTTTCTCTAATGCTAGGTTATATCGGACTTGATCTGCATGATGTATCTTGGTTAATTTCTTAGCCTTACGGCCTGTCATTGTAATACATTTGGTTTTTAAGAAGATTTTTAACTTTGAGCTCTATCTCATTTTTGCAATGGTTTTTGTAATTTTGTAATCTATGATTCTTTGTAGTGAGAGTCTTTCTTTCTTCAACTGACAGTGAAGATAATTAATGTTTAAGTTATCTTTTCTAAGTAATTATTGTTAATATAAGGACTATAGACTAGTCGTAATGTGAAATTTATAATATTAACTCACTTGTTCAGAATATATAAGCTAGGGTTTTCTGGAAATTAAACCCTTGTCTAAATAAGTTCTTCAATTTATTATTAATTAGGTTTTCTCTACTTGTTATTTCAGTTTGATTATTACAGGTGTGTGGTGGTATTTTAACTTGTTAACTGTAACTTATCTTGCTTGTTTATAAAAGACATTTGTTTTCAGAAAAGACTATAAACAGTCTATAGTAGACACTATACTCTTCTTGTAATGTTTATTTATATAATTATCAATGTAAATGGATTATAACTTAGATAGTTTAATTTATAATAGATAAATAAATTGTTTAAGGTTTCAACCTTGAAGTTTTTCCTTCACAGGTATAATCCTGTCTGGTAAATGTAAAATAGTTTGTACATATGTAAATATTTAGTTTTATACTAGTTATTGTTTATATTTACATTGCTTTCATTTACTAAACTGACATGTAGAATTTATTCAAAGTTCTCGAAAGGATAGAAAATAAACTCTGTCACTCTGTTTACTCTTTATAAATTAAGAACTTTTAACATAACCCTACCTAGTTTATATTAAATATTAGTCTTAGATTTAGTTGATATTGTTGGAAGATAAACTATGTGGTTAGTAGCTTATTTAAATACTTAAATGTATGTAATCACTGTAACTCTAATGTATTTTTACTACTATATTTCATTCAGTTATACTAAGTGAAAACAGAGAAATAAAAATAAATCATAACACTGTTTTTCCTCCATAATATTTTAACATTGAAATAAAATTATTCTACTATCTATAGTTACACAATCCTATCTACTATTTTCATTTTCTTATCTACTTAAAGCTTTCTATCTGTGCTAGAGTATGACCTAGTTTCCAGGTGTGGAAAAACACAGTTTAGAAATTTATTTTCATTCTAACACATTATTTTCTAAATCCATTTCATTTCTATAACAATTTGATAAAAATACTAACTCAAACATTTCACAAACTGAATTATTAACATTCACATAGCAGTTATCTAAGATTTATTTAACTAACGCAGTAAAATAAAATAAATTAGAACCTGATGAGGACAGACAACAAGACTTTTAGGAGGTCATTCCTCCCTACCAATCTCCTGGAGAGCACTCAAACAATGCTTCCTCAGGACCCCCGAGCTTGTTCCTGGTTTTCTTGGCTGAGAACTGGTGGAGAATGCAAACAATAGAACCCTCTGTCAACTGACTAGTTCAATACCTCAATAAATACTCTACTCTCAACAATATGATCTTCAGCTTAAAAGCTACACTAGATCAATTAGTAGTTATCCCCTCAAACACTTTCCAAATTTCCATTCCATTGAATTTCTATGAAGTACATTCATTCAACGTAAATGATCACTTCTCTAGAATGAGCAGCCTCAGCTCTCTTCAATGGGAATTTTTATAAAGATTGAATAGGTCTTTTGGGTCAGTTTTCATTAATTGAGCCACCTGCTCTGATTCCACTTTCTTGGGGAATCATGATCCCAAATGTAGGGAGGTTGCCACCTGCAATAGTTGGAAGTTGTTTGAGGATGCTGCCACATGTCAATTTTCTCTCCACCTAGTCTCCTCCACCAATTTGACCAGTAAAAACTCTTTTAACATCTCTCCTAAGCTGTTGTCTCCTCCTTTAGTTATTTATAAATAAAATATTCAGAATTTACATTAAATATCCTTGACCCTACTGAGTCGTCAATTACAACTTAGCATAAAATTTAACATATTGTCCTCAAATAATATAAAATTGTTTTTTTGCAAAATGGGGGAATGTGACATTTCTAGTTGTGTGTGAGGAATTCGCTCTCTCATAAGCGCTCTTTGCATTGTATTATACATTGGTTTATGTGTTTCTCGTAAATGTTTTGGAATTCATCTTCTATGCTCCATTGCAATTACTAGCCTTTGCTGTTTATTGTAATAAAGGTTTGTTCAGAAGATTCATCCCCAGATAGGTGCCTCCTATTACATCGGACTTCTTCTCTTTTCCCCCTGCCATCTCTCTAAATATATTTTGTTGAATAGTGATGCCTATTTTTCCTCGGACTATGAAGGTTATTCCTGGTTATTATTTGTTATAAGTCCTTGAATGTTTTAGGTTTTGAATCCGTTTCCCAATGGTTTTTCCTGTCTATCTGTTTCACCATTTTTAAATATTCAAATACCCTATTACTATCAGAAATCTAGTCTTTTGCAAGCTGTTTAAGGCCATATGTATATGTGAATTTTTTTCTGTGACAAGAGAGAGCCCTCTCTGACTGTATTGGTTAGAATACAGTCTAAAGGTTGGTCTTACCCTTGTGACTTCCTACCACAACAATAGGAAAATTACAGGGTGGTAACATCTTGGCATCATTGCAGAGGACATAATTCTCCTTTGGAAACGACATTGTTTAGTTCTACGACCTAGTTGAGCAGTCGATCATAGACACATATTGGTTGTACATGTTCTGGTGACTCGACGCAAATTTTTATGGTGAATATAATGGGAAATAATGGCAGCTAGAAGAACCCACATGAGGGGAAATCCTGATGGATAATCCTTCTAGGAAATCTTTGATCCAGAAATTCTGATCCGAAAGGCCAACAAAATGTAAAGGTTAGTAAAAAATGTTTCCTTCCCTGCAGAAGGTGTTTTTCTTTTAGTGATATATATGGACATTTTAATGAGGAGTTTGGGCTAACCTTCCCTAGGACTATATCTGAGTCCAACCTATCTGACTTGGATTTTGGTACCTCTGTGTTTGATTTTCCCTGCATTTCCTTGTCACCCCTCACCTTAGAGCCTCTAGGCAAGGATTTCCAACACCTACCTAACCCAGAGTTCCCTAAAATTATTGTTGATTCAACTCTGTTAAATTATACTGTCATAATGCAATCTACCATTGCATATTTGTTTGCCCCTTCTTCCAATCCTAATCAGCATTCATATTCTAGTTTCGGAACTCCCCACACCTCTATAGTCCCTCACTGCTTACCAATTTTCATCACACTAGTCTTAATTCCCCTTGTAAACCTTGTTATACCTACAAGGATGGAAAATAGGTTTTCCCTTTACAACTTCTTGCTATTCTTGATGACCTCCCTTTGGGATACTCCCAAAGGTTCAAACAATTCAGTGGGGAGAGGGGTTATTCAGTTGAGGAGCACTTGAGATGGTTCTTATATTGGATAGACCTGGAAGAAGCAGATCATGATGATGTTAGGGTCAGATTGTTTTCTTAGAGTCTAGATGGAGATGCAAGAAAATGGTATAAAAATATTCCAGCTGACTCCATCCAGAACTATCAAGCCTTTGGACATGCTTTCAGGGACAACTGGGAATACCAGAAGAAACCTAAAAAATAGCTCTCTCAAATCATTCCATGAGGAGGAGGGAGAGTAAATTTGTCAAAGATTTTTCTGACAGGTTTATGAAAGTATATAATTCCATCCCTGCCTAGTTTAAACCCCCCATTGGTTCTTCCCAACTCTAGTATGTTGAATCTTTTGATAGTGATTTTACCTTGTGGCTAAGTGAAAGGAGATCGACCTCCTTGGAAGCTATGATGAAAGATTCCATAGAGGTGAAGGTAAACTTGATTGCTGCAATAAAGAAGAAAAGAGACGAGGGAGAATGGAGAAGGGGCGAGGGAGAGAGGAGAAGAGAAGAGGGAGAATGGAGAAGATATGAGTGAGAGAGAGGAGAAAGAAGAAATGAAAAAGATCCTGAACAACCCTATACATGTAGATCATAGGAAGCCAAAACAGACACAATTCTTAGAACCATGGAAATAATGATGGAGAGGCTCTCTGTGGATGACATACCACCTCCCAGGGAAAATCAAGAGAAGCAGAGCAGAAACCTGAATTCCAGAAGGCCTTCAATTCCCTAAAACAGGAAGAGGGACCAGATAAACCCTCCTGATCCACCTATCAGTCCTCCCTTTCAAGAAAATTATGTAGAGATGGCAGGAGAAGATCAGGATGAAGATGAAATCCATCAGCTGGACACTGACCCACCCTCCACCTTTCTGACCAAACAAGAAAAAGATAAGGCTTTTCTTGAAAGGGGAGAGATTTCTGTTGGAGAAACAAATGAATTCAAGAGGGGATACCAACTTTCTTTCATGGAGGTGCAAAGACAGATTAGCCTAAGGAACATACATGTTCCTGTGGCAAAAATTAAAAAGGCCGTGAACAAAGCCTCTACAAGAAGACCGAAGAGTATTCCACTTCCTAAGGATCCCTCCACGAGTGTAGAAGAACCCAAATGGAAGAATAAAAAGGATGATAATCCAAATATATCAGACAAGGGGCATACTTCTTTCAGTCTAGAGGATGAAATTGCAAAGATAAAAATCTTTGTCCCTCTCACTGAGCTGTTAATTTTTTTTGAATATCATTCTAAAGTTTCCACAATGTTGAAGCCTCTAGGAGAAGTTTCTGCAATGTTAGACTCCCTAAATATCCAAGATGACAACCCCATTTTCCTTTTTGGACCCCGTGTAGAAGAGTCTGTTGATGAAGATACCCCCCCTTTCTATATCAGTCTGAACATTCACAATGCCATCTTGCATAATGCCATGTATGATTCAGGAGCCTCCCATAATCTGATGACGAGGGTAGTCATGGAGGAATTGGGATTGAAAGTGACCAGAAACTACAAATATATTTTCTCTTTTGATTCTAACAAAGTTAGGTGTCTAGTATTGAAAAAATATCTAGTTGTCTCTTTGTCCCAAATCCCTTCCAAGAATATGGTCATGGATGTGGTCGTAGCTAACATCCCTCCAAAGCTTGGGGTGTTGTTATCAACATCTTGGGAAGCCAAACTTAAAGGTACTTTTCAAATAGAGATGTCCTATGCTACTATCCCTATTTTTGGAGGGCAAAGAAGGATTTTTAGGGAGAAAAGGCTAGCCTACATGGCGACCAGTGCTGAAAGGCCAAATAATCACCCCATCTATGCGTTGGACACTGATATGGGATCATCTATTTTATTTACAGAAGGAGACATAGATGGTTGTGGTCCCCAGAACACTGTATTTGTACCTACCCAGGAGGATTTTGATGGATTGTGGGAGGTAATTTTTGACGGGTCATCCTGTAGAGAAGGGGAAAAAGCTAGAATTTGGATGAGATCCGGAGGAGGGAGAACTTTAAATGACTCCTGTAATTGTGCCTTTGATTGTAGAAACAATGAGGCATAATATGAGGCTAAGGTGTTAGCCATTCAAATCCTGAAATATTTTTAAGTCAAGTGGGTAATGATACATGGAGATTCTGAGTTTATCAGTAAACAGACGATGGGTGAAACTGGAAAAACTCCACTTTTCTTAAATTTATTTGGTGTTTTCCTGATTTTCGACATTCCAAATGTCAAATATCAAAAAAATTATTTGTAATTTATGTTTTATCCACCTTTCTGATTCCCAATTTTTGATTTCTGCGTGTCAGAAATTGGAAACTCCGCATCCATCTTGGATGAATGTTTGTTTTCCCAATTCCCTATTTTCAATCTCTGGAAATCAGAAACTATGAAAATTGGAAATTGTCAAATCCTGTATTCTATTCCACCCCCTAGATCTTAGTCGTCCATGCATACGAAATCTACAGTCCAGGTTCTTTTGGCCATTTGGGTTTTGGATTTTAAGTTTTCAAATTTATGAGGGTTTTTACCTTTTTTTCCCATGATTTTTCACTGTGCTTAGGGTTTGAACTGTACATTTTCTCTTTTTTCCCAATGCACGGAATCACGATTTTCTAAGCATTTTCATCCGTAAGTTTCAACGCCTGACCATTCTTTCTATTAGAATTGAAGTCACGTCATTATCAGACACAGTTTCAAAGATCCAATTAGAGAAGGAATCCACCACGACCAGGAAGAACAGGTCAAGAACAACACTTCAAGAGAAGAAGAACAAAGATGCCGATGCCGATTTTCTCACTGACACTAGTGGGAGTGTATCTGATACTCTATATCTGGACTGGTCTAGAATTTACTCCGTCTTTGACAATGATGATTTTTCTTTTGTTTCCCATGATGAACCCACTTATCTCAATATTCGTAGTTCTCGGCTTCATTGTATCACTTCTAGACCTCCTTTCATGCCCTATACATATCTTGACAAGTGGGAATTGGACCATGCCAACCATAAGGGACGCTCGTTTCATGGCACAGATAATATCCCTGTTCGAGTACACAGGGTACTTCCAAAAGACTGAACACCTTGAGAAATCGCTTCACACAAATAGATCACAGATTAACACACTGATGTTTGTCACGTGGTTAAAACCCTCAAGAGGGAAACATTCCATGGCCCCAGCTAAATAGTTACTTGGAGCAATTTATTATGCAAAAGAAAGAAAGTTACATGAGCTTCTCATAATCGATCAACTAGCCAATGACCCTCTATGCTCTTTAAATAGAGATTATAGACCAATTGGGTGTTAAGACATGGATCAATGGTGGGTATGATCTAAGAGAAGTTGAACCATCAGATCAATCTATGTCTATAACATATCGTGACTGTCAGATTAGAATATTTACAAATTCATACTAATGCATACTAAAGAAACACACTTTTACCTAACGGATATATTACACAAGTTGATCTTAACTAACTCCTAAGTGTATAAATATCCTAACATCCCCCCTTAAGAACAACTTGGGATAGGACTGAAGAATTTACAAAAGTGACACTATTAGGAGAAGGAAGGAGGCATTAGAACCTATCCCCCCTTAAGGACACATTCCTGAACTCTTAACATAGAACAAATTTTAGAAAACTTTGCTTCTGTAAGAGACTTGGTGAAGATGTTTGCAACTTGATCATCTGTAGGGAAATAGAGAACTTCAATAACACTATCATGAAGAAGATTTCTGATGAAGTGCATGTGTAGCTCAATGTGTTTGCAGCGCTGATGTAGAACTAGATCTTTGGCAAGCTTGATGGCACTTTTATTGTTGCACCAAAGTGGAGTAGGCTACTGCTGCTTGAATCCAAACTTTGAAAGGATCTGTCGAAGCCATAAAGCTTCCTGACTGGCATTAACTGCGGCTCAATATTCTGCTTCTGCTAAAGAAAGAGCAAGAGCTTGTTGTTTCTTACAATCCCAAGTGACAGGTCCAAATCCCAGATTGAAAACATAACCTACAGTAGACTTTCAATCATCAGGATCACTGGCCCAATTTGAATCAGTGAAACCAACCAACAAAGGTTTCCCCCTTGTACTGTAATGAATCCCAAACTTAATTGTACCTCGAATATATCGAAGTATTCTTTTTACTGCTTTCCATTGACTTTCATGAGGAGTTTGCATATAACGGGAAACACGACCAATGACAAAAGAAAGGTCAGGATGGGAATGAGTCAAGTATAAAAGAATACCAACAAGCTAATGATACAAGGTGGCATCTACTTTAGGGGAAGTACAAGTGGCAGAAAGTTTGACTCCAGACTGAAAGGGAGAAGGGGATGGTTTACAATCTTCCATGTGGAAGAGACTAAGAAGGTCACAAGCATACTTAGACTGGGAAAGAAATATTCCTTCATTGGTTTGCAAGACTTGGAGACCAAGAAAATAATGCAAATGTCCTAAGTTTGACATTTCAAAATTTTGCTTAAGATTGGATTTCACATGGGTTATAAGTTTAGGGTCACTACCAGTAAGGATAAGATCATCAACATAAAGAACAAGTATGATGAGATGGTTTCCTACTTTCTTGGTATAGACATTGGGGTCAGAATGGCATCTAGAAAAACCAGTGTCAAGGAGAAAGCTATCCATTTTGGCATACCAAGCTCTAGGAGCTTGCTTAAGGCCATATAAGGATTTCTTAAGGAGACAAACAAGGCTAGAGTTATTCTGAACATATCCAGGAGGTTGTTCCATGTAAATTTCCTCATGTAAATCACCATTTAAGAAGGCAGACCTGACATCCATTTGATGGAATTCCCAGTTATGTAAGGCTGCAAGGGAAAGAACAAAGCGGATGGAGTTCATTTTTGCTATAGGGGAAAAGGTTTCATTGTAGTCATTCCCTTCAACTTGGGAAAAACCTTTGGCAACTAACCTTGCCTTAAGTCTTTCAACACTTCCATCTGATGCATACTTAGTTCTGTAGACCCATTTACATTTGACAAGTTTTCTTCCTTTTGGAAGAGAAACAAGATCCCAAGTATCGGTCGCCATTAAGGAACTATATTCTTCATCCATAGCCGCATCCCAATATGGATTTGCTGAAGCTTTTGCAAAAGTTTCTAGATCATGATTCTCAGAAACTTGAGCCAAAAGGGAAGAGGCTCACTGAAACTGAGAACGTGTTTGACGTTGATCTCTAGGATCAACAGAAAAATCACCAGCTGCTTCACACGTTGAATGGACCCATCGAGGAGGCATTGGTGCTGGTGCAATTGGAGGAACATGAGCAGATGGAGGTGGATTTTCATCCTCACTATCATCATCGGAAACTGGAGTTGGAAACCTGTCAAGGAAGTTGGAAGAAGAAGAAGAAGAAGGCACAATTTCTGAATCAGGCTCGCAGGCCAAAGATGGCACACCCACCAAGTTAGGCTCACAGGCCATGAGATATTCATCAAATTTAACATATATTATAATGATTATATCTTGTGAATGGGGTTGAAGAATTCTATAACCTTTTAGATCTTCTGAATATCCAACAAATATTCACTTTTCACTTTTAGGCTGCAATGCTTTCCGTTTTTCATCCGGAATGTGAGCCCATGCTTCACAACCAAACACACGAAAGTGACTTACATCTGTTTTAATTTTACTCCATGCTTCTTTCGGTGTTATACCTTGTAAAAATTTAGTGGGTGTGCGATTAACTATGTAATATGCATAATTTATGGCCTCATCCCAATATTGATGACTTAGTCCCTTAGATTGGATCATACAATTAGCCATTTCTTTTAAAGTGCGGTTCTTTCGTTCAGATACACCATTTTGTTGTGGTGTATATGGAACAATGTGTTGTTGTTGGATTCCTTGTTTAGTGCAAAAAGTAGTGAACTTGTTGTTAACATATTCTCCTCCATTGTCAGATCTTAACTTAATAATTTGATGACCAGATTGTTTTTCAACAAGGGCCTTGTAGGCTAAGAACATGTTAAATAATTCACTCTTAAGTTTTAGGAAGTAAACCCAAGTGCATCTGGAGTAGTCGTCAATGAAAGTTAAGAAATATTTGAAACTAGAAAAGGATGTAGATGGAAGAGGACCACACAAGTCACTATGCACAAGCTCCAAAGGAACCGAGGCCTTCCAAGAGGCACGTTTGTCAAAACTGTCCCGATGATGTTTTTCGAGTACACAACTGGAACAAACACCATCCTTTCAAGATACCATCGGAAGACCAGTCACCATATTGTATTTGCATAGTTGTTGCAATGAGCGATAATTTAAGTGACCAAATCGCTCATGCCAAAGTTTTCTCAAGTTATCACTATGAGCAACAAAAACTGAAGGAAAAGGTGATGACCCAAAGTTGTTAAATTTGTACAACCTGGTAATATCATCAACGGTTCCTGTAGCAAGGACATTTTGAGGATTTTTAAAATCCTTGATTACAACTTGGTGAGGTGTAAACATCACATTTCTACCTTCACCTGAATGAGTAATTTGATAGGCTGATAACAAATTGTAGGAAATTTTTGGAACACATAGTACATCACTGAAATGACCATTTTCTACTGGAACTGTTCCAGATCCTACAACACTTAGAGATCTATCATCACCAACAAATATTTTTTTGGTGTTACATTCATGCATAGTAGAAAATATGGCTTGATCCTGAGCCACATGATAAGATGCTCCAGAATCAATTAGCCATTCATTTGAAGTAGAAGAAGAAGATGCAGTATAAGAGTAAGTAGAAGCACAAAGTGCATGTCCATGGGAGTTAGATTCTGAAGATGAATCTAGGCTGATGTGGTGATTCTTCATTGCTGATTCCAAGGCTGTCATCTTCTTGAAACACTTAGATTCATCATGATTATCTTTCCCACAAAAATTGCAATGATGCTCAGTCTTCTTTCCTTTTGGATTGGATCCTTTGTCATGTTTTAAGGAAGGAGTTGACTGAGAGGGTTTGGGACCCTTGTTGTTTGGCTTATTATTGTGAGAATTTTGTTTCTTGGGAGGATTGGACTTTTCTTTCTATTGGGACAATAAGGATTTCCCAGATGTATCTACATTGTTAATTATTCCAAGATGAATGAGCTTATCTTGTTCTCTAATTAAGTAATCACAAAAGGATTCAAGACTAGGCTCTTGATAGCTAGCTGCAGTCAATGATTCTTTCATGGAGTAGAATGTAGGTACAAAAACAGAATATGCAGGTCCAAGTTTGGAAAGAATATGATAAATACATTGTTTTTCTTCTTTCTTAATCTTGCATTCTGCAGATAAGAGTCTAAGAGTTTTATACTTAGATAAATAGTCTTGAATGCATGAAAAATAATTTGGATTCAAGGAAAGCAACTCATTTTGAAGTTGATGACCCTAAATTTCATTGTGTCTACCAAACACAGATTCTAACTTTTACCAAGCTTTATCAGGTTCATCAATTCCAGTTATGTGGAATCGCAAATCAGTAGAGATGGACATCCCAATCAATCCATGAGCTTCATCACATCTATTTTTCCATTTTATTTTCTCATCATCATCATTAGGTTCTGTTTCTTTCCCTGAGGTTATCTTGAAAAGTCCCCTACTTCGTAGAACATCCTCCATACGAGATTTCCATGAGAAATAGTTAGAACTTGTAAGTATAATATCACAAGGGGTTGCCATACTATAAAATAATGGCTGAAAAAATAGAAACTAACTATCTGGATGCAAAGAGCTCGAAAAAATATGCGGTTTTAAAGAAAATGACACTGAAAACTAATTCTGGATGATAAAGTTATGCTTGATCAAAGAAAATGTTGAAGATGTCCCCAATAGTGATGTGGAAGATATTAACTTGACCAACTAAAAAAAAGAATCCCCCTCTTTCCAAGATTAACCTTTGATAATCACTTTACAATAAAGTTGCTTTGAGGTGAATCAGTTTTGTAGAATAAGTGAGGTTCACTTTTACAATAATGTTACTTTTAAATAGTGCGGCAATAAATTAAAAGACTTAAGTGACTCACTTTTTATTTTATTTTATTTATGTGAGATGCACTTTTACAATAAAGTAACTTGAAAATAGAAATTGCATGCACTAAAAAATAGCTTAATAAGACTTGAACTCAAGACCTATTAAGGAATAATGCAACTTTGGACCAAGTGAGCTAATTTTAAAAGGTACGTAAAAGAATGGAAAGAGGAAGGGGGCTTTTTTTTTTACTCTTCTCTCTTGTTCTCCATGTTTGCCCTCTTTTTTTCTACAAAAAAAAAATGTAAAAAAACCGAAAAAAAAACAAATTTTTTTTCCACACAATAGGGTTAGATCTTGGTTAGCTTACACAGAAAGTCTATGTTTTCAAGTTTTCTTGTTGTTTCTGATTTTTCGTGATTGCACAAGGTGCACGACAAAGAGCATACGTAGCCGAGAAGACAAGAAAAAACTTTCCCTTCCTATTTCTGATTCGCCGCCATCGCACAAGGTGCATGAAAAAGCGCATATGCAGTCAGGGAAGGCAACCGTCCAAGACTAAAACAAAAATATCTAATAATAAAAATGATAAGATATGAGAGATTTAAAAAAAAACAAATCCGTCACTATAACATTATACCTTCAGATTTGTCGAAATGGGTGTTTCTGGAACAAACAGAAACAATTTTTGATGAAAGGAAAACTATTTTCCAATGGAAACGACACTTCAGACGCAATGAAACATCTCCCACAAGCCAAAAATGCACAGAAAATCTAAATCCAAAAACCTTTCAAAGATTCGGCAACACCGGTTCTAGATCTAGATCAAAACCGAAAGCGACTCTTCATAAAATACCAAACACCTTGAGCAACCACTTCACACAAACATATCACAGATCAACACACTGATGTTTATCACGTGGTTAAAACCGTCGAGAGGGAAACAGTCCACAGCCCTAGCCAAATAGCTACTTGGAGCAATTTGTTATGCAAAATAAAGAAAGTTACATAAGCTTCTCATAATGGATCAACTAGCCAAGGACCCTCTATGCTCTTTAAATAGAGATCATAGACCAATCGGGTGTTAAGCCACAGATCAATGGGTAGATATGATCTAAAAGAAGTTGAACCGTCGGACCACTCTATGTCTAGAACATATCGTGACCATAAGATTAGAATATTTACAAATGCATACTAATGCATACTAAAGAAACACACTTTTACCTAACGGATATATTACACAAGTTGATCTTAACTAACTCCTAAGTGTCTAAATATCCTAACATTATAGACCTCCTTTCATGCCCTATACATATCCTGACAAGTGGGAATTGGACCATGCCAACCATAAGGGACACTCATTTCATGGCACGGATAATATCCCTATTGCTTCATTCCATCCTAATGTATTTTCTAGGGCTTACTCTTTGGGACCTCCCAAACAACTTCTCTCGTCGATTTTTATTTTATGAAACTCTCTCCAGGTTCAATTATGAAGAGGTAGTCAAATCCTGGCTGGAATACCCAAAATTAGTCATTCCTGCTTCACTTCTGGTTTATCCAATTTCCTGGTTCATAGAACCTTTCTTGTTATTGGCAGCCATGTTTTGTAGGTTATATGGCTAACCAAACTGTTCCTCGTTCAGAGCGCAGTGGGTTCCTATAGCACACCATATTTTTCTTACAGGCGATTCTTTTAATTGGGTGCAAATTCTATCCTGTAATTTGCAAGAAGAAATTGAAAAAATATCAGAAAACCCCAGCCAACCGAAAGCTAACCTTTTACATGTCAGGATTCCTAATGGACGCATTCTGCGCATCTTCTTCTTTCCCGGATTTAAATTGGTATTGAGACGAGAAATCTCCACTTGTACATATATATTTCTTTGATAAGTGGGAATATAATTTCATCCTTCAGGTTTATGAGCTCTGTGACCTATTTCTCGAGTCAATGTATTCTAAAATTTTCAAGACTAATGCTCATGCGTTCTTTGAAGGTGCTAGGGAACTAATTTCATGCTATGCAACTGGTACATAGGAGAATATTTTTCTTATATAAGAATTTGGAGCAGAAATACGGTACACCTACTTCGCAGTTCAGTTCTAAACCACAGGGTGCTATAGGAATTTACGTGTCAGACTGTCATCGAAGGGGTTTTTCCCAAGTTGACTAAGCATAAGAAAAGTGCTTGGCCCAAATTTCCAATGTCTCTTGATCTCTAGTGCTATAGAACCCCACCCATGCATCTTAGATGGGTAAGGAAATTTCTATTATGTACTTGGGAGAGGCATCCAAGAGAATGCATGAACCAATGTTTTATTTGGTGAATCCCTTTGCACATGAGCACGTTATATTTCATTATGTTCATGAAAATTACCCCGATGATTCCATGTTTCAGGAAGCTACAAATTTTAAGGAGGTAATGAACAAGATCACTGATTTGAATACCAAGTCCTATATGTACAAGTACGACAAGGACATCAAGATATGAATTCTCCATGAAAGGGGAGATAAACTCAAGATAAAACAAGATCTTTAGAAGGAGAAAACTGAAAATGAAGCAAGAGAACATGAAACAAGTTCTGCTGCTACCCTAGTTGCTCAACCCAAAGATAAGGGTAAAGGTATCCTTGATGGCCCACCTAATCCTCATTTGGTTTCAATGGAAGATATGTTGCAGAAAGGGGTAGAATTCAAGAGGAATATTGAGAAAATCAATTCCCAACTACAAACCCATACAGAGATGGCCGAAACACATCCCAAGATAAAAAAAAATTCAAGTGGGCTATGAATAGACTCAATTACAGGAAGTGCTTGGAAAAGAAATACTGATGCATTCACTCCCTATTATTAATCAAGAGAAAGCACCTGTGTAGGATTCTTCTATACAAAAGGTAACTTCTTTTTCTTCAGCTCAGATTGAAATTCATCATGTACATAGTGATCCAGAAGTGGAAGACGATCCTACTACTTTCCCAGAATTTTGTTTGACTACCCTTCTGTCATCTATTCCCAATCTCTAAGGTTTTCACACTATGTTGGATTCATCATTTTCCCAACAATCCTACTTCGAGACAAATTTTTCATCGATGATGGAAGCTACTACTTCCACTCCCACAATTTCAATTGACTCACCTATTCATACTTCTCCCCTTTGCTTTTCACCACCTCACCCTATCTTAACGTCCCCAATTTCCCAACTTCCTGAGGTGAACATTCCTTCTACCTCTATGAATCTTCCTCACAAAGAGGTTTTTCCTACATATTATTCTTTCACATCCCTTACTTTTACCTTTGATTCTTCTCCCATGAATATCCCTCCCCTTAGCATAGAAATCCCCTGAAATTAGACCCAAACCGATCCCCTTGTTATCGTCCAGCACCAAACCACTTCATCATCAGAAGTGATGGAAAATTTTGGAGAGGATTATGTGGTATAAATGGGAAAGTACTATTGGAGCAAAAAGGAAAAAGTTGTGGCAAAGAGGGGAACCAAGAGAGCTAGAGAAAGTTCAGCTTAAAAGGTGCCTTCCCATAACTAGGTTATTTGGAAGTAAGATATCATTGACGTTCAACAAGGGGCATTGGATACAACAGCTTCCATGGGGGTTTTCATAGGTGCAAAATTTGACTCAGTTTAAAAACTAAGTTTGGATCTTGGGGATAAACAAAGAGAATTGAAAAAATACAAACTGGACTTGGAAGTAGTGGAGCAGAGACATGAACAATAAGTGAACCAGTTCAAGCATAAGCATGAAGAAAGTGTTCAGTAGTGGAAAAGTAAAGCTGAGCAACTTAAGAAACATCTTGGGAACATAGATTTTCTGAATCAGCATCATGCATAACACATTGTCCTTATCAATCAGCATTTGAAGGATTCCCAATTATCCTCAAAAGCCTCCTCCTTTCTAGGTCTAACACCAAAATAATTCAAACAGCTACTCTCTATTGTGCATCAAGAATTTTGACAGGCCATGGAAGATATGTACACTTATTTTGATGAGATGAATTGGTTTTATGATAAGTTTACTAAGCATTATGAAACCCTCAAATCCCACCATGATCGTATGATAGAAACATCTATGGATTTTGAACAAGTAACAGGTTGGAAGAAGCATATCAAATAAAAACCTCATGGATTTCCGATCTTGGACAGGCTGCATGGTAATTATTGAGATGTAGGAGGGTATTTGTGACTTGGTGGTAAATCGGATCAATGAAGGATAGAAATATTGCGAGAAAAGGTGGCCAAATGCTGAGGATTTGCCAACCTATTTGGACTTGCCTGTTTTGGATCTTATTAGTCAGGCACCTTTGCCTATGCTTCAACTGGAACATGTGGAACAATGTTTTGATGCTAACAAGGAGCTGATACAGTAAATAAATCTACTCATAGTGCAAGAAATCAAGATATGGATCGAATTTCCTCATGCTTTGATAGCTCGAATACAGGTGTTCACGAAAGAGTAGAAGAAAATTAAAAAGAGGGAGATTTCCTCCCAGATTTGTAAAACGGAAGTCCACTTGAGGCATTCCCATTTCTAGGAGATCGATGAGCTTATGGAACTATATGCCAAGTGGCGTTTGACCCTTAGCCAATCCTAAAACCATTTGATGTGTAATCCGACGTTTTGTGGTTTTACTATTTTGTAGTGTTTTGCAGGTTAATAAAATTGCAGTTATCTCATATTATGTTCCATGGTTATTCATTGAATGTTTTTTAATTAATTTCAGCTCATCTCCTAATCTGTTTGGCTCACTGATTATCATATCTCTTTTATCATATGATTGGTTCTTGTGTAGATGTTTTTGTATAGGAATTGTCATATGCAATGTGTATCAAGTAAATGTGTTTGTTTGGTGTACATTAGCCTTTATGCCACTAATGATCAGTTATCAATCTCTAAATATTGATTAGTGAATTAATATTGTCTCTTGGGTTTGTTACGTATATCTAATAGTTAGGACAAAACACTTTCCGATTTTGTTTGATGAGATAGTATTAAGATAGTTGTAAAGAGTAATCTTGATCAACATGTTTGCATGTTAAGAAATTATTATTTTTCATATGTTATATTTCGCAACAAGATTATTATGAAACATTGCCTACCTTGTTTAAGTTTCCTTAAGCAATTAGTTAGAAATCACTTATTTTAATTTTTTGTTCTCAATTTATCCACACAACCGATATTTAAGATCTAATCAAAACCTTGTGCTAGTGGAGGCCTCGTATCCATAGGATTTATCCATTTCAAACAACTTGAGGATAGAGTCTTCTTTGCGTGGGAACGATTCAAAGCCTTTGGCTGGGTTATCTCCTTGTGTTGACTTCCTTGTAGAATTTTCCATCTACCTACACATTGGTCCCATCAACAAATGGTGCTAGAAGGAGGGCCATTTTGAAATATGCCAAAGCTAAAATCTACCAAAACTCCTCCAAATAGATCACCTATCGTTACTAGAAGTCACATACAAGCTTCTACGTCTACATCATGACCTGTAGAAGTCAAGACTACCATCTCTCCCATTTCTTTTCTACAAACGTTTCCTGGTAATCCACCACAAATTCTCCTTGTTTCACCAACAAGGGGAACCCTTACACTTGAACAGTTGTCAAAGCACACCCAATACTAAGCTGCAAGGATCGAACAAATATCCAAACTAAATCGAAGCCTTGCAGGTGCCTTACCCTCAGGACATTCTTCTCCTATGAATGCAAGTGTTCGAAATACCCCTAAACAACCTGTAGATCCTGAGGACCAAACAAACCAGAAATTTGATTAGAGGGATCAATCCCCAAAATATCCACCTCACATTTTCAGTGCTTCACCACCTACAACACCCCCCTCATCACCTTCTTCCTTCGAAGAATCCTCAGATAGTGAATCTTCCTCAAAATATTCAAAACATCCATCAAGAAATTTACTAGAAGAACATGAAGTTCTAGAAGGACATATGGATAACGATATTAATATACCATGGTTGGATCTAGATGTAGTGATGATCCCAAGAAAATTACACAAACTTCCAAACAACCCTGAGAAATGGCTTCCTATATTCGATCCCGAAGAAAAAATCCATGTAGAACATCATATTAAGAGTTATACATAGGCTATAAGACTGAGAAATGTAATTCATGAAGATGTTGTATGTAGGTTATTCCCTTACACTTTAGAGGGGAAATCATCAACCTGCTGTTTTGAATTAGAATATGCCTCTATCAACTCTTGGCAACAATTCGAAACATATTTCTCCAAAATTTTGGATATGATAGTACCCCAGAAGATTTGGTCATTGAGTTATCATCGTTTAGAATAAATCCTAAAGAAGGAGTGAAAGATTATAATAAGAGGTTTTCCTTCTTAAAAAATAGGATTCCTACTATGCTCCTCCCTTCTAAGGAATTGAGAATAGCATACTACATTAAGGGTTTTCCTACAACCATTGCTATGTGGGTGAAACCTGCTCACAAGATAACCCTACAAATAGCCTTTGCTGAGGCTTGTCTTATAGAAAAGGACATGTATGGTCTTAAAGAAAATCTATACTTAGAACCGGAATGACATTCTAATTCTAGGAGAAGAAAAGAGCATGCTCATAAGCCCACGACCTTAGATAAAGAGCCTTATGAAATGGATAGAATGAAGAAATTGTTGCAAAGTATTTCCAATTATATGGTCGATATCAAGAGGGAAAATGGTGATAACCAGGGAAATAATAGAGGTCAGGAAATACCACCACCTAGGATACCTTATCAACATCCTTTAAATCAACCACCTATGAACCCTTTGGAAACACTTAATTATGATGAAATTTACTCTATTTTCGAAGCCCTAACTTCTACTCCTCCGAATACACAAAATGATAGTAGACAAGAAATTGTAGAAACTATACCTCCTAATAGTGAGCATGATCCATTTTTCGATACTATTTTTTTTTTTTAGAGATGCCTGTGGACGAAGGAACAAGAGGAAGATACATAAGCTATTTTTGATTTGCAACATTCCTAAAATATGAGGAGTAAAGGCTTACCACCAAAAGACACTCCACCAAGAACGTCTACACAAGAAACAAGTAAGATAGTTCCGATGAAAGAAAAGGTAATTCTTGAGGTTGAGTACAATCTTATAGATGATATAAAAATGGATAAAGCTAACATATCCCTTTTTGAACTTTTCAATATATTTTCCATTAGAGAGGGTTTTCCCAAAAATATGGTATTGAATAGGTCAAGAGAAGCTCAAAACCATATTTTAGAAGTTTTCACAAAACCTGATTCCAAAAATATGCTATTAGGAAGGTTTCGCCTTTCTTGCTGAATTTTGAGATATTCAATAGAAATTTCTATAACTGTATGATCGACTCAGGAGAATCTTCAAACATCATGCCTATTTCAGTATGCAGAAAGTTAAACGTCGTCTGGGAGTCTTTCCCTATGTAGATAGTGAAGGTAGATAGATCTAGATTAAAAGTCTTGGGTGAGTTGAAAAAATTTCTTTTAATGTTATATATTGACCCCAGGATACATCAAATAGTAGACATTGTAGTGGCTAATGTACCTGAAACTTATGGTATGTGGTTAAGTAGAGGTTGGTCTGAAAAATTGAAGGGATATTTTTCCACATACTGGTGTCACTTATGGCTTCCATACAATGGAAGGCCCAATAAGATTAAGATAAACATGGATCCTCTTATGAAACAAATAGCCATGGATCTTAATGATTTGACTGAGCCAACAGTTTTTGTAAATTCAATTGTTGAACATTATACTTATGATTCCTACTTCAGTGATCTGCCTGTTGATATTTCTCTGAATCGGAATGTCGACAAATTGTCGAAAATTGATAACTGTAAGGTTGTTCTGTTTGTTGGTGAGATTGTACATAATGTGAATAATGTTAATACAAAATTTAGATTAGATTTATCCTCATGGAGAATTTTTTTGATGGGTCCAGGTCCAAATATGGTGTTGGTGCTGGATGTGTGCTCATAGACACAAAAGGTGCAAAATGGATGATTTCCTGTAGATTATAGTTCCATTGCACCAATAATATTGCGGAATATGAAGCCTTAGTATAAGGGCTAAAGAAGGTAATTGATTTAGGAGCAGATATTATCCAATGCTATGGCGACTTGGAGATCATATTTAAACAGGTAAGGAACTAGATCCATTTGCTAGCTCCTCATATTTTGAACTATCACAAATTGGTAAGGGATATGAATAACGCTTTCCAAGATTTTAATATTTTTTAATATTAATTCTATCCCCGTATCGCAAAATTTTGATGCTAACCTATTGTAAAATACTGCATCCAGACTCATCCCACCAGAAGGTCTCTATCTCGAAATGTTTTCCATAGAACTTATGTATAGGCCTTCCGTACTAGACAATGTTACCGATTAGAAAATATTTGACGATTATGTTCAAATTCTATCTTTTCTCACAACACAAGATACCTTTAAAGACTTTGCTATAGATGAGGTTGAACACGAAAAATCCTTCTCCGATAATATTTTTCCTTCCAATATGATTCCCAACTCGGTTTTAAACTTAGAGAGGATTTATGATTTGCAAGATAAATTTAAAGGTAATCCTAATTGCAAAACACTGAGTTCTACTCTCAATCACAAGATTGTCAATCTAGGTACTGAAGGCAATCCTTAGCTTATCAATATAAGCCTTACTTGTTCTCCTGAAGAGGAGAGGGCTTTAGTTAAGTTGTGTAAAGAATACAAAGATGTTTTTGCATGGACCTATGATGACCTAAAGATTTTTGATCCCACATCATCCATCACAGTATACCATTAAAGCTTGATATTAATCCATATCAACAGAAGTTAAGTAAAATGCATCGAAGTCTAGATCCTTCCATAAACAAAGAACTTGAAAATTTTCTGAAGGAAAGAATTTATTTTCCTGTCTGACACACACAATAGATTTCTAATTTAGTTCATGTCTACAAGAAAAATGGAGAAATCATATTATGTGTGGATTTTAAGAATCTCAACAGAGCATTCGAAAAATATAACTATCCAGTTCCATCCATGGAACAAATCTTACAAAAAGTATCGATTGCAGAGATGTTCTCTCTCCTTGATGGATTTTCAGGGTATAACCAGGTTCTAGTGACAAACTCTAAGCAACTGAAAACCTCTTTCAGGAGACCCTCGGGAACTTTTTCCTACATGAGGATGCCCTTTAGATTGATTAATGTTGGTGCCACCTTTTAGAGAGCTATGGATATAACTTTCTAAGGTTTGTTACAAAGCTCTGTTGTTGTATATTTAGATGATATCACCATTTTTACTAATAAACGACATGATCATTTACTAGCCTTGATACATGTTTTTGATAGATTAAAAAAATATGGCATTTCTTTAAACCCAAAGAAATCAGTTTTTGCAGTCCCTGATGGTAAACATAAGGGCTTCATTGTTTCTAAATACAAAATAATCATTGACATTGAAAGGGTGGAAGCAATTGAAAAAATTGGCCTTCCCGGTTCGAAGAAAGCTATGCAGTCTTTCCTAGGAAAGATTAACTTTGTCAGAAGACCTGTTCCTAACTTTGCGCAGATTGTCATACCTCTTCAAGACTTGGTGAAAAAGGATGCTATATTCAAGTACTCTGATGTACAAAAATATGCATTTAAAAGCATCAATAAGGCCATTATGGAGGCTCTTGCACTATTACTAAAAGGGTTAATAGAAGAAAAAAAGGAATCCAAAAAGGGCTCTAATCGTATGGTTCCGTTGTAATGTTTGCAACATAGACCTTTTGAAGTGTTGTAGACAATAATAAATATTTATCATAGACTTAGTATACCTCCGTATGTGCGCATTTATTCAATGAATGAATGTGTAAAAAATGAAACTCTATTATCCTTCCATGTTAGGCTAGGAAATTGGTGGGCAAGTCATACCTACCATATAGGACTTACCACCAGAATATTGAGAAAAGTTATTAAAGGATAATTTTTTGCTGAAAAAGTATAGAGAAACCAAATAGGGGTAGAAATAACTCTAGTAGGTTGGGTTGAAAGTAAAACTTATAGGTAAATCCCAAATGGTAATCCAGAGAGAAGGAAGAGGGGAAATTTCCTCATTTCCTTCGATAAAATATTGTGGGAACCAAAATCTTCTCGACATGGGGAGATATAATCTGAAATACGTAATTATATAATTTATCATATGTTTTTATACAATATGAGTGGAAAAAACAAAGCTAATTTCATGTAGGGCCCATTTTAAGGGAAATCATATATTTGTGATTTGGGGTATTGAAGCTCCTTTAGCCCATTTGGGGCATTAAATGGACATATTTTGGGACAAAAATTTGCAAACAAAATTTACATCCTCCGAGCGATTTAAGACTTATAAATACCAACCTATATCCATATCTAACTATATAACTAATAATTATTAAGATCGATGAAAACAATAATTGAGATGTAAACTTATCATGCTTAAAAGATTGTGACTTAAGATGGATATAAATTATCCTAAGATAAAATAGTTTTACAATGGTGTGTAAATACCAACCTATCTATCTATCTATCTATCTATCTATCTATCTATCTATCTATCTATCTATCTATATA